>CAUYRT010093600.1:0-41014 GCA_963574885.1 Lepilemur ruficaudatus
AAAATAATCAAAATTATTCTAGTAAAATTAAAATTAAGAGACAAAATAGACTGACTATAGGTCAGTTTATATTAACTATAAACTAATGTTAAACTTGAAATTAAATAGATTTAAAACTAAAATTTTACTGAATGTTTTGAATTTTTTTTTTTTTTTTTTTTTTTTTTTTTGAGACAGAGTCTCACTCTGTTGCCTGGGCTAGAGTGCCGTGGCGTCAGCCTAGCTCACAGCAACCTCAAGCTCCTGGGCTTAAGCAATCCTCCTGCCTCAGTCTCCCCAGTAGCTGGGACTACAGGCATGCGCCACCATGCCCGGCTAATTTTTTCTATATATTTTTAGTTAGCCAATTAATTTCTTTCTATTTTTAGTAGAGATGGGTCTTGCTCTTGCTCAGGCTGGTTTCAAACTCCTGACCTTGAGGGATCCTCCCGCCTCGGCCTCCCAGAGTGCGAGGATTACAGGCGTGAGCCACCGCGCCCGGCCATGAAATTTTTATTAAATGTTTTGATAGAAAGAAATCTTCCCAATTCACAGTCAAATGCACCATGCAGGCTGAAGTAGTGTCCGCTCAGCAGTTAGCAGAACAACCGCATGCATCTCGGTAGGGCCCACGCAGTGTTATCACGAGAGGGGGCGTCTGAGTTTGCCTCGAACTGTGCCAGCACTGAGTGTCAAGTCCCCAATGATGGTGTCACACATGTATTCTTTAGTAAATTTACTGGAAATTGGTTGCTTGTATGTTTGTGATACACTCTAACAGGCCCAGCCAGATTAGAAGAGAGTGGTAACAGACCAAGCACAATTTCCAATAAATGATGTGGGAACAATTAAAAAAAAAAAAAAAGCCCAATGTCTACCTCACACCTGCCACAACCATAAATTCTAGATGCACCCCAAAAGACGTAAAGGACAGTGGAAACTAAGAAGGCGGGGAGGAAGATGAGGGGGAGGGGTGAAAACTTACCTGCCGGGTACAATGAACACTGTCCTGGTAGCATTACACAGTGTATCCATGTGACAAAAACATTTACACCCCCATAATATCTTGAAATTAAAAAAAATTCTAGATGTACCAAATATTTAAACACTAAAAACGCAATCGTAAAGGTCCTTTAGAACACCTCCTCTGGAGCCACAGCAGTACCAATTCTGGGGAAGGAAACCTCTTCATGTGGCTCTCCTGCATTATTTGCAGGACAGGTCTGCAGGAAGGAGCGTCGCCCCAGAAAGTCATCAATGCCCATTTAGTGTTGCCTTCTTGTCTTGAGGGATTTCCCCCAGAAACAGACTCTCAGACAAGGATCCAAATGCAGATAGCCTATTTGGGAGGCGATGACAGGAAGCACCAGTAGGGTGCTGGGAGACAATTCTCCACGGTTCTCGCCTATGTCTGCACCCGCTCCAGAAGAGGCACTGATTGTCCTGTTCCAAACAATCTTTACAAGGGTGATTATTGTAGTGGATAGACTTAGAAGACAGAGCTAGTGTCTCCTTCCAGGGCAAAAGGCAGATTTGTCCAGCACAGTAAAGATAATATCTCCCTCCTGGGCAGGTTTGCTTGTAGCCTACTATAAAAGACTCAGGTCCCCTACACTTAGGATTCCTCTCTTCTAACACAACCCACTGCATGTGCATGCATCACCGGCCTTCACTGCATCCCCTTGTGAGAACTGGAGGTCTGGGAAGTGGTGCAAGAAAATGCTTATAACTCTGTCTACTGATGTTACTGTGAACAATACTCTGTTTTTTCTTTCTGAATCAGGAGTCTTGTGCCTTCTGCCAGCATCCTTGAGAATATGGTAGGCTAACTCAGATAAAATCTCAGCTTGCAAGTTGGATAAAATCTCAGCCTTCACAATTCTTGACACGAGGAGAAGGGAAGTGAAACCGGGAAGGAACAGAAGCCAAAGCAGGTGTGTTAATGAGTAGGCTCCCTCCGTAGGCAACTGAGGCTCAGTCCTCCGCTGCAACACGGTATAGAACACACCTCAGGATTGTCCCACCCAAGGGTGAAGCTGGGGCATGAATCTACCAACTCCCCCCGTTACTGGCTTAGGATTGCTCTGGGGGAGTTATCTCTCTGACACTTTTGGTTACTCACCCACCTGGCCTCTGCAGCAGAGAAAGCCTTAGCTGAGAGTTGCAACTACCGTGTGGGAACTTGAGTGCAAGGAGATGTGAGCTGCTTGCATCCCACAGACTGTGAGCTCAGACTGTGAGCTCCCTATGAGCAGGGCCTTGTTTGAACAGTGCCCACTTCCAGTGCCTGGCACAGTGCGCAGCAAACACTGAATGCATGCCCCATGGCCCAAAGATAAGGGCCTGCTTCCTTGCCTCTAACCTCCACGAGGCCGTGAGCTCATTATGGGCGGGGACTGTGTCAATTTTTCCTTCATACTCCAGTACCAAGTGTAGGCCTGGCAATCAGCTCACTGAAGGTTTGTTGTATGAGTGAGAGATGCAAATAAATAAGCTTCTAAAATAAAATTTGGAGTCAGCTGGGACTAGACTGAGCCGTCTTTAACTAGAAAAGACTATCTAGCCAAGATCAAGAGCAAGTGCACTTGACAGGGAGGTGCCAGAGGCATCCTGTGTACTTAAGAAACAAGACACAGATGCTCTAGTCATTACTGTTTTTCAATATTATATTAAAGATTTTAGCCAAGCTATGAAACCAGGAAACTAAATATGAGCTATAAGCATTAGAAAGGAAAAAACAAATTTGTCATTATTTTCAGCAGTAAAACATCAATATAGAAAAATCCAAGAGAAGCCATGAACAGCAAACCTTATAACAGAAACCAAGAAGATGACCAGTTATAAGATAAACCCATGTAAATTAACAGCTTGCCCAGGCACCAGCAAGAACCAGTTAGGCCATCTCTCTGTATAATAAGTAACAAAAACTGTATAACGTCTGAGACTAGATCAGCAGGAAAGCTAACTGTTCATGAGGGGCACGGGCCTGGTGCAGCCAGAGGAAGAGGAAATGCGATGCGGGGAACAGAAAGCCACCATCCTCTTGGCTAAGTTTTACCCTCCTGCCCCCGCTTAACTCGTCAAACCTTCTGCGTGGCCCATGAGCTAGGTGTATAGGTGCCAGGTCCTGATGTCCTTCCCCAAACTGGCCCCTCTGCACTAGGGGCCAAACACAAGCTGGCTGTCCTAGAGCGTGGATGGGCTGTGTTCATTTCCTGAGACATAGCAAAGCTAAGGGCTGCAGCAGCAGCTATAGCCCTAGACAGGGTTCCTACACTCCGCCTGAAGCTCCCAGTTCGGGGTGGGGTGGGTAGTGAAGGGACAGCCAGACAGGATGGGGCTCAGAGCCTGAGGGGGTAAAGGCAGCCTCTCTGGCCCCTTCCTGAGACCAAGTAGAAGCGAAGAGCTCTGCAAATGAACAGAGAACTCGGGTCTGGGGCCATTTAGTGAAAGGACAACACCCCAAAACATGAATTTTTTTGTGTTTTTTGTTTTAAGAGACAGGGTCTCGCTCTATCACCCAGGCTGGAGTGCAGTGGCGTAATCATAGTTCACTGCAGCTTCAAACTCCTGGGCAATCCTCCTACCTCAGCCTCCCAAGTAGTTACAGGCATACGCCACCACACCTAACTGATTTAAAAAAAATTTTTTTTTGGAGACAGGGTCTTGCTATGTTTGCTCAGGCTGGTCTTGAACTCCTGGGCTCAAGCCACCCTCCCACCTCAGCCTCCTGAGTTGCTGGGATTACAGGCGTGAGCCCGTGTGCTCCGTGAAAACAGAGCTCTTTACACTTTGGGCCCCAGCTTTTATCCCACCAAACACAGGCACAGGCCTGGCTCAGGGTATGGAGGAATAAACAAAATCAGGCATGGTAAACTCCAAGGGATCAGCCTTGACCAGAGCACAGTGCTCCAGGCCTTCTCTGACAGCCAGCAGCTTCCTCTGTCCTGGGAGGGCGCACAGGGCCTTGCTGGGCCTTTGGAGGAGGAGCAGGGCTGGGGGCAGGTGGTGACTCTGGCGGAAGCTCTGTTTTCTCTCCTAGCTCCAGGGCCCACCCCAGTGTGATTGGCAAAGTCAGAAGGGCTGAGCCGGCCTGGGTGTGGCCCCAGCCGCCCCAGCCTCGAAGATCCTCCACCGTAAGCCTAGTAGTATACTAGTCAGTATTAGCTTTAGTGGGTAGCTGAACAGTGGGTGGGAGTGAGAGGAACAGAACTGGAGGGAGGGCCGGGCACGGTGGCTCAGGCCTGTAATCCTAGCACTCTGGGAGCCGAGACGGGAGGATCGCTTGTGCTCGGGCGTTCGAGACCAGCCTGAGCAAGAGCAAGACCCTGTCTATACTAAAAAATAGAAAAATTAGCTGGGCAAGGTGGTGCACACCTGTAATCCCAGCTACTCAGGAGGCTGAGGCAGGAGGATCACTTGAGCCCGGGAGTTTGAGGTTGCTGTGAGCTAGGCTGACACCATGGCACCCTAGCCCTGTTGACAGAGCAAGAATCTGTATAAAAAAAAAAAAAAAAAAAAAAAGAGCTAGAAGGAGGCTAGGAGGCTAGACTAGAAACAAAGGGAAGTTCTAGAATTCCAGGTGGCTAGGACAGTCCAAGCAAAAGTATGGTGTGTGGGAAATCCTGGGGGGGTGAACCTTGGGAGGACCCTGTGGTTGGTCCCCAGGTGGATGTGCTGGGAGAGTCACTGGTTTCACCTCCCAGAGGTCACTGGACTGTGGTCCTTAGGGGGTGCCAAGCTCCAAGTTCAAAAGGTCAGGGATGTGGATAAGGTGCCCAGGTCTGGTACATTCCCCTCTCAGACCTGCCCCAACTTGCTGTGTGACATTGGGCAAGTTATGGGCCTCTCTGGGCTTCAGCCTTCTTTTCCATGAAATGGGGTTACAGTGCTTGAGCTCCCTTGGGCTCCCTTGATTCAGAGGCAGTGGTTGGGCCTCCAAGACAGGGTGACGCACACACACAGCCTTGACCTGGGTACCAGAGCCTGGAGCTCCCACAAGGAGCAGATGCTCCTGGGAGGCCCTGTGTGGACACCTGTGATCATGGACAGGGACCCAAGGGCTCCAGTTGCACACTGCTGCACACGCAGGTACCATGGGTGCCCGCGCAGGGGTGTGATGTGCCTGGCCTCCCCAGAGCCTAACGCCTTCCACGGCTCCGACTGCTGATCAGAGCAATCCTAAGGACCCAACCACAGGGGCCTGTCAGAAGGAGTCGTGCTCAAGTCCATCAGTTCCCCAAGGGCAGGGTGCCACCTGAACTATCCGACTTCCCTGGGCCCAGCTTACAGTTGGTGCTCAATAAATGCCTGTGGGTGAATGATGGGCCCCAGGATGGGTGGTGACGCAGGACAGATGAGGGCCTCAGTCACCCCTATTCCAAGCTTGGGGAGATGGTCTCAGCCTTCAGCACCCCCAGGACACCTCACAGAGGATATTGGCAGGAAAAGGGGGTGCATCCCAGTTGCTGTGTCCTCACTGGACCCTGAGTTTCACCCCATCCGGTGGCCCTAAGGGGGACTGAGGTATTGGGCTCTTGGCTGTGACTCAGCGGAAGGAAGACAGAAAGGGCGGGTGATGCAGAGGCCCTAGGGTTTTGCTTCTCATTTCTCTTTCTAAAGCACAGCCATTCCCAGAAATGGAGGTACCTAGAACCAGAGAAACCCCGGGCTTTTGGGGTCACAGGACTTCCCAATCTTTCCGTTCCTGGAGGCACCACCAAGGGCCGGGGGAAGCCCTAGCCCGTGTCTCCTGCTTGGGGCTTTCTTCCCTGCCCCAGCCCAGGGACCGAGTGCTTGGAGTGCCCACACAGGAGCCAGGTGGAGGCTGTGGACTTCTGGGACCTTTCAGGAGCACATGGCCCAGATTCACTTGCTGCGACAGCTGCTGGGAGGGAAGGAGGTACTGGGAGCCTCCAGGCCGTGGCAGGGGTGGAGTAGTCAGCGCAGGCTTCCGGGGAGGGAGTGGTCCTAGGGTGCATCAGGGTGCCATAAAGACCCCACCTCACACGAGTTCCTTCTTATTTTCTTCCTTCCTTCCTCTCTTTCTCTGTTCTTCCTTTTTTTCTCTCTTTCATATTTTTAACCATTGAAAAAATCCCAATATAAAACATCACACAGACTCAAATGGCGCAGCACCAAGTTATGACACATTAGAATCCTCCCCATGTGCTCAGGGAACAAGGTTTGTGCTGAACTTGAAATAAAGCTTCTCCTGCTGTCCCTGTCAATCAAAGAGACTGCGGGGGGGGGGGGCGGTGCTTCAGAAACACTGCCACCATTGGTAACCACTTACCTGTGAGAATCAGGGGTCACTTTTGGTCATGTGCTATCAAAATCAAACACTGAAAGAAACTGAACACTGAGGCCAACTTAAGACTGCAACTCCTATCCCAGCCCCCACTTCAAATGTTTGTGTTCCTTGCTGTTTGTCTTGATGGACTTTATGTTAAGAAAGAATTTTAACTTGCAAAATACATTTATGCCAACAAGATGCTTTTATCTTTTTTTTTTTTATTTAGCTGCTGGCATTCTTGGAATATCTTCTTAAAAATACATATTTGAGTTGCACATGAAACTTGGTTTGAAAGAATGAGTTCCACAGCTCTAGGGGCCTGGAGCAGGAGGACTGGGCAGAATGAGGAAGAGATCACAGCTTTCAGTGCAGGCAGAAAGAGCAGGAAGCTACAGTCAGTTCTTGAGCTGTGGAGTGCCTTCACGAGGGATTTTTTTTTTTTTTTTTGAGACACAGTCACTCTGTTGCCTGGGCTATATGTATACATATATACATATATATGTGTATATTTGGTTGTCCAGCTAATTTCTATTTTTTTTAGTAGAGATGGGGTCTCACTCTTGCTCAGGCTGGTCTCGAACTCCTGAGCTCAAACAATCTGCTCGCCTCAGCCTCCCAGAGTAGTAGGATTACAGGCATGAGCCACCACACCCAACCAAGAGGGTTTTTTTTTTTTTTTAGACAGAATCTCACTCTGTTGCCTGGGCTAGAGTGCCATGGTGTCAGCCTAGCTCACAGCAACCTCAGACTCCTGGGCTCAAGCAATCCTCCTGTCTCAGCCTCCCAAGTAGCTGGGACTACAGGCATGTGCCACCATCCCCGGCTAATTTTTTCTATATATTTTTAGTTGTCTAATTAATTTCTTTCTATTTTTAGTAGAGACGGGGTCTCGCTCTTGCTCAGGCTGGTTTCAAACTCCTGACCTTGAGGGATCCTCCTGCCTCGGTCTCCCAGAGTGCTAGGATTACAGGTGTGAGCCACCACGCCGGGCCCCAAGAGGGGTTTTTAAGACATATCAATCCAGGGCCTCTTCCTGGAAACTTCCAGACATAGGGACCTGAAATGCTTCCATTGGCACAGCAGGTTTCACATACCCCCGTGCTGAGATGGGAACTCATCTTCCTCACTCACCTGTCAGTCTGGAACCAGGGTCTGGGTGTCTGTCAGTCCCACTCCACATCCGGAGTACACGAAAGTGTCAGTAGCAGCCACTTTCTCTGCCTCTCCTCCCCCACACCAGGGCTCTTGGCCTGGCCCCTCTGTGTGGAGTGTGAAAATTTGGCATCCAGGGGTGGCTGGGAGAAAGCTCAGTCCATCCGGTGCTTTTTGTTTGATTCACCACTTTCCCCTTTGTTCTGGAAGCCCATGTTGGCCCTAGGGGCCAATGGGGGCCCGATGGGGACTCTCTGGGAGTTAAGGCCCTGGGCTGCAGTTGGCCTCCATGGCCTGTTCACTCCACGCCTGGCTGGAATGTCAGAGGACTGGGTTCAAACCCCATAATGGTCACTTCCTGGCTTTGTGACCTTGGGCAGGCTGAGCCTCAGTCTCTTCATCTGTACAGGGGGCCAAGGAAGGCGTCCTTGATGTGCTGAGACCAAAATCAAACAGGGTTGGGTAGGCACTGAGGCTGTTCTCTCTGGCTGCTGAGAAAGGGGGGTTGAAGCAGGAGGGCTGGGATTTATGACAAAGTGTGTATGACACCAAGCACTAGCTAACATGGGAGCTGCTTGTTACAGTTGTTGACAGCACTCAGGCCTGGGAGGGTGGTCTTCCCAACTCTACCTCAAGGGCTGCCTCTGGACTGTGTCTCCACACGGTCACATTTGAATCTCCAGACACCCATGACACTGCCTGTGGGATAGTCTGAGGGCATCCTACTCTCTGTCAAGCTCATTGACTATCATGAGCACCCCAATGTCCAGCTCAGGGTGGCCCCATTCCTCCCAGAGTCCTGGACCCCATCATGGTCCTGGCCATCCCACATCCAACCCGTCGTTAATGGTTGTGAGCCAGTTCAGTTCCAGAATGCCTGATCCCATTGCGACAGCCCCCAGTTGCCTGCAGACCCTCAACAGCTGCAGCCTCCTGTCCCAGCCCCTTTTTCCTGGCAGCCAGAGAGAGCAGCCTCAATGCCTACCTGATCCTGTAACTCAACTCAAAAGCCTTTTCAGGCTCCTGGTCCCAGAAATGCATTTGGAGCTCAGCCAAGGGCACCTTCCACCACTACCCCATCCCTACACATTACATTCCCGCCACGTGTCTGCAGCCTCCAGGCTTTTGCCCAGACTGTCCCTGCTGCCTGGTATAGCCCTGTCCTATGTCCTCCCCTCCTCATCCCTGGTGTGATGACTAAGGCCTCAGGCCCTGGGTCACTCAGCCTGTGCCAAATCCCAGCTCAGCCAGCATATGAGCAAGGTCCTTAGCCTTTCTCAGTTTGGTTTCCTCATCTGTAAGATGAGAGAGTTCACAGCCTCTGCCTTATGGGATGTCATGAGGGTTGAGTAAAATAACCCTGGAAGCACTTGGCTTAGTATGCACCATTCAAGCTCCATATTTTACAGGCCCTTCTGCTCAGTGTCATCTCCCTGGAGACTGAGGCCCTGTCCCTGTGCTGCAGGAGAAGGGCCCATCAGGGCTGCTTCAGTTCTTCTAGAAAGCACTCTGGGGACAGTCCTGGCAACTCCTCCTCCAGGAGTCCACAGGCCCAGGTAACCTGCACTGAGCTCTGTAGGGAACATCTCAGGATCTAGCTATGCTGGCCTCAGTGTCTCTGACAGCCAAATGGACATCAATGGCAGCCCCATCCTCCCTTCCAGTGTGGCTGTGGAACCTGACCCCTGACTGCTCCCTGCTGAGTCTTGATGGCATTAGCTGCAATGTGGGAATGATTACAAACCCTACCTGTAGGGCTGAGTGAGATTTAAAATTAATAAATGCAAAGCAGCTAGTTGAGGCCCAGTGGCCAGCGGGAGCTCAAGAGGCAGGAAGGTGGAGGAAGGCCCAGTGGGGCTGCCCGGATCCTTCCCCTGGCTGCAAGTTCCAAGGGCAAGTGAGGCTCAAGCACAGGCTCACTCTGCTCGCTTGGGTAGCTCAGCCTCACACTGACTTCCAGGAACAGCAGAGGGACTTGGATGCCTCTCCAGGCTGGTGGACTGTTCCTGGAAAGCAAGGTGGAGTGGGGGTCTTCAGGTGGCAGAGGAGCCAAAGAAAAGACCTGGGCTCAAGCCCCAGCTCTGCCCCTGCCCTACTGAGCCTCAATGTCCTTATCTGTAGCACAGGGATCTGAGTGCTTCAAGCCCCGACAACCTGCTCCCTAGGCTCAGTAGGGTGGGATACGTGATCCCTCCATTGCCCCAGCCACATGCCCCAGCAGAGGGCTGCAGACCTGGTACAGCAGGGGCAAAAGGGTGACATCCCCTGTTCTGAGAGGCATAGTCTCTTGGGGAGACCCCAACCCCTGGGAAGGGGGCCACCTTGCCAGGCCTGCCTACCATGAGACAAGGCTGCTCTGAGTTGTCTTACCCTCCCCCCTTAGCCATCATTTGGGCCAGGGGGGCAGCCCAGTTCAGGCTCCCAGTGAGGCCAAGGTGGGCTCCCCTGCTCTTTTTACTTTGTGAACCATAAAACCGGCCTTTCCTGATCATTTTATTGCAGGACTGTTGGGGGTAAGGATGGTGTCTTTGGAAGAAAAGAAGTCCCTAGGATTTGCAGTTTTTATACCGATTCCTGGTTGAGGCCAAAGATGCCCAAAGGTCCTTCCAGATACCTGAAGAGGCCCCTGAGGGCCAGGGGCTGGAGGCCAGTTCCCTCAGAAGGAGAGGCACCCACTCATCTGTGCCATCAGGGTTTCTGTGGGAAACCCTGCTCTCATAGATAATAGGCTTCAGATGGGACACAGATCTGTCCATACACACAGGGGCTACAGCTGGGCTCATGCGGCTGACATCTGTTCAAGAACCTTGCTCAGAGGACTTTATGTGCCAGAATCCCTGGGTTTAGGAGCTACATGGAGAGCCATGTGAGCACCACCTAATTAAATGACCATGGCTCCTGGGAGCAATGGGAACTAAGAGCACTGTACCAGGAATTAGGAAAGTGCTGTGTTACTTCAAGTAAGCTTCTTCCCTCCGTTTGGGAAGGAGAATCAGGGATTGGACATGAGTCTTGCCATAATCCACCTCTTCCAATACAAATAGGCCCTCTTGATTTGGGACCAAGCTGACCCTTAAGTCTAGGTGTCCAAACTGTCCCCCAGCTTCTTAGCTCTCAAACCCAGCATGAGGCACAGCAGCCTATCTCCAGCCTCCCAGTAGCTCTCCATGTGGCTCCTGGGTTCACACTGTGGCTTCAGGAGCCCAACCCTTGGCCAGGTGGGATGGTACCTCTAGAGTGAGGTCCTTGTCCCAACTTTGACAGGGATAGGGTCAAGGGCACCAGTTGGCCACTTCAGTGTTATGGACCAGGAGGCTGAGAACCCCAGGGATGACCTGATTCCACCCTAAGGACAGAATGGTGATATAGCTTTGCCTGGGCCTAGGGCAGGAATTGGGCACTGCCTGGCAGCTGGAATGAACTCAACCCTCCACAGCTTATATAAAGGGGTAAGGCCCAACAGCTCAAAGTTAGGGGCTACTATGCTCATTTTACAATGTGATACCTGCAACTTAAGAGAGTATGGGGCTCCTATTCATTCTCACATACTCAAGGGGTGCTGGGCCAGCCATATAACTCCATGGGGCCCAGGAACAGGCTTGGATCCAATCTCTGAGGCCTGGGTGGCTCCCATGCCACTGGAGATGGGCCATGGAGGCCAGCCTTGGGCTCTCTCCTGCCAGTCCCAGTCCCATTCCCCATCCACTCCCAGTGTCTGGGCCACTGGGGCCTCTTTGGGACCCACCCTGGTCAGTCTTCCAGTCCTCTTTCTCCGAGGAAGGGCCAGCTCTCTCTAAACATGGTAAGACGTGGGTAGGGGCCTGGGCAGTTCAGGTCTGCAGATAGAGGAGGGCAGGGAGCCCCATACCCTGGCCATATCACCTCTTAGAGGAGAGGTATTCAAGGCAATTTATCAGGTCTCAAAATTCTCCCAACCCCTGCCCATTTCCAAATTCCAATCCCAAAGCCACTTTCATTTGTATAGTTGTTATGGAGCACTCTACTTCAGCCACCAAAGTGGCTTTAAAACAACACAAATTTATCATAATTCTGGAGGTCAGAAATCCAAAACTGGTTTCACTGGGCTTAAAATTAAGGTATTGGCAGGACTGCATTCTTTCTTGGAGCTCTAGGGGAGAAGAGGCTGTCTGCATGCCTTGGCACATGGCTCTTCCTCCAGCAACTGCATCACTCTGACCTTTGCTTTGTCACATCTTCTTTGCTCACTGACGCTCCTGCCTACTTCTCATAAAGACCCTTGTAGTTACATTGAGCTTACCTGAATAATCAAGGATAATCTTTCCATCTCAAAATCATTAATCACATCTGCAAAGTCCTTTTTTCTTTGTTAGGTGACATGGTCACAGGTTTAGGTGATTAGGACATGGGCACCTTTGGGGGCCATTATTATGTCTACAAGAGGAGTGGGAGCTGCTTTGCCAGCCCCTAGTCCAGTCCAGGGGGCCTTAGGGGTCACTGGAGAGGGGGGAATCAGGCTGCTGTCTTAGCCAACACCCTGGCTGAGGGCTGGCTGGGGCCAAGAGCTCCAGGAAACCTGGTGCCTCCACCTGCTGCTGCCAAGGACGGCCTGTTCTCCTGGCATGGTTGCTGTGTAGGGATCAGGTGCACTTGAGCCCTCAAAGCACCCATAGCTCAACTTGAACAGCTGCCTGGCCCCAGGCAGGAAGCCAAGCCCTCATGGCTTCCTCTCCCTCCTGACCAGAATACGTGGGCCATTAGGTCAGATGTGGGTCACATGGGAAGTCCCAGCTCTACTCTAGAAAATGCAGGCACTGTCTGGTAGACATCTACTGAACTGGGTATGCCAGGCCCACTCGGAGCCCCAGAGAGATGAGGGGGACAAGAAGACTTCTGAATGCACAGGACAGAATGTCACTGGTGCTGGGGATGCAGGGAGAACACAGAGGTCAGAGCAGGTATCCAAAAGGAGACAGCACTTGTGCTGGAGTTTGTAGGAGGGGATGATTCGGACTGGCAGTGGTGGGCAAGGGTATTCCTGATGGATGCAGCGCCCAGGCAAAGGGAAGGTGTGTTCAGGGAGTGAAGACTACTGCAGAGAGGCTGAAGTCCTGGGCAGGAAAAAAAAAGAATCTGAAGGTGGATGGGGAAAGACATGCTGGTCTGCAGAGGTTAAAGGGTTCCCTACCTCAAGCCAGCAGTTCTCAAACCTTGTCAGCAGCAGAACCCTTTGTTCTGATGGCACTGATGGGCTTTGGGAGGGGTCCCCAAGGCCTTTTGCACAGCTGTCCCCCTCCCCCTTCAGAATTGGATTCTGTAGGACACAGAGACTACACTTAGGTCATGGGGAGCCAGCTAAGGGTTTAGGACCAGAATTTGGAACAGCTGATGGCCCAGGGTCTAAGTGGGGGTGGGAGAGCAGAAAAAGGTAAATTTCTTGGAGTTAGGGACTTGGGGGGCACATTTCAATACAGCAGCTAGATGAGCCCTATAGGCAGCTAGGAAAAGCATCCAATTGTGAGGCAAGGCTCAGCGTCCCCAACTGTCAGAAAAGGGACAGAATCACTCTCCCAGAGTACATCAAACAGCAACCCCTATACCCCTGCCCATGCTCTGGGCTCTGGCTGAAGCAGGCTGGGTGGGTAGCAGGCATGTCCCTTGCTCAAGGCCTCAGGGGCTCCACCATCAGCTCCTCGTCTTCCTCCCCTTCTGGCTGCAAGCGCTTCCTGACGTGTACCAGAGGAGGCAGCTCTGTCTCCAGCTCTGGCCTCAGGAGCAAAAGAGGAGATAGGGCAGGTGAGCATGGTTTTCCCTAAGCTACAGCCACTGGCTACCCTGGCTGGGCCTCAGTGCACTCAGGCCCTGGTGAGGAGGGACTGAGGGGAGGTGAGGGCTGCCAGGCTATTGGCCTCTTGGCTCCCACTCCAGAAGGCAGAGAGGAGTCAGGAGCCCACGACCGAAATCCCGCCTTCCCTCCTTTCCACACTGCCCAGTGTCTCTACCTGCCTTATGTTGGTGTCAAGCACCATAAGGACACATGAGGGTACAGGGCCCTCCCTCCCCATGTCCTCCGTCTGAGCAGGCAAAGGAAACACCCACAATGTGCTAAGAAAGGCACACTCCACAAGCTCCTCACAACCATCCTATAAAATAAAGCACTTGGTCCCATTTCTCAGCCTTGGAGCCAAGGCTGTGTGACATGAATTCATCTCCCCAAGGTCACATCCTTGTGAGAGACAGACCTTGGGATCTAAATTCAGGCTGGTGTGTCTCCAACATCAGGGCTCAATGTCCGGGGCCCAATCAATCCAGCGACTGCAGGCTTGAGGCCCTGACAGTCCACTTGGCTTGTATCTTTTTCCCAGCAGAGTCAAGTCCCACATTTTTCTGGGCAGGAAGTTGTCCCCAAGGGTGGCTCCTGTTCCAGTGACCCCAGCTGCTCCTACAGTCACTCTCCATCACTGCACTCTCTTGGGGTGTCATGCCCACAAGCTCGCCAAGCCCTTTCCTCAGTAATGGGCCTGAGACCAGGAGGTTGAGACCATCAGGGAAGCCAGCACTGGCTGAGATGTGGCCCAGGTTGTGGGATGAAGAGGCAACAGACTGCTATGAGGTCAGGACAGCTGCTCTGAGATGCTGCCGAAGACAGAAAGAGCCAAAGCAAACAGGCAGGAGGAAAGCAGGGGCAACATTGACAAGGAGGTGACAGGCAAAGGTCTGAGAGCACAGGGGCTCTGGAAATGGGGAGCCTTGCTCTGGTTGTGCCCCACCCTGCCCTCCCAGGTTCCTTCTAGAACAGCCATGGGCTTCCCCTCACATGAAGCCAAGGCAGTTCAGGATCCACACAGCTGGGGCTGGGCATGGGGCAGGACACCAGGGCCCCGGGAGTTACAGCCTGGCCTCTGCCAAGGAAAACGTGCCCCTCTCCAGCCACAGCGTGGGGCAACACTCAGGCTAGGGATGACTCCCTCCCAAAGGCAGAGACCTAACTTACTGTCTCCACTTGGTCAATTCCTACCACAAAATCTCAGGCAGGACATGTCTTCCTTTGCATCTTGGTCTCCCCGACTGGAGAGTGGGCATTCTGATGTTAGCATGCATACTCCATTTGGCTGACTAAGAGTAAAATGAGGCTGCCACTTTGTGTTGGTCTTGGACTCAGAAGAGCCAGCTTCTCATAGGGAAAGGAGCTCCCCAAGTTCCCACTGCAAGACACAGCCCTGCAACTCAGTTCTCCTGGTTCTAGCAGAGGACGCTGCTCACCAGACCACACTGCTTCTGGCTACTGCAACTTGGGTCAGGACCTTGAACGTGCTGGGGCAGCAGGGGGATGTCTGGAGAATGAGCCAGCCTGGTTTGCCATGCTCCTTAGGAACCCTCTGACACTGGTTCATACTGGCACCTGCCAACAGAGAAGTTTCCTGTTGACAGGAGGGCTGAATCTTCGGGCCTCCCGGTAGCCATGAGTGTGCACAGACCAGAGCCCAGAGCTAGGGTAGAGGTCACAACCCTGAGCCCACTGTCTTAGCTTCTTACTCTCCCCAGCCCCAACCAGGGACAGATGGGTTATTTGAAACCCTAAGGTCAATTCAGAAGGGGTGTTTTAGCTAAAAGCTATGGGAATAAAAAGTAAACACAAGTCCTGCACAACCCCAGAACTGTGTGGCAAGGACCCTCAGCCTCATTCCCTCCAGGAAGCAGGCAGTCATTCCTGAGCTGAAGCTCAGATGAGGTTCCTGTGCCCAGAGCCCAGGCCTGGTGAGAAAAGTGTGTGCAAGTGTACCCAGGGCAGTAGAGGACTAAGGTGACCCTTGGGAGTGAGCCAGACCCCATAGTGTCCCAGGCTAGGAATGAGTACCCATGTGCCATCCTCCACGCAGCACCTCTACACCCTTTGCCATGCAGGGGACTGACAGCCAGCTCTGCTGAGGTAGAAGGAAGCTCTCGCCCCCAGCACCACTTAGGGGTAAGGGGTCAGAGGACCCACAAATCATGGTAACAAAAACAATAGGTAGCCATTTGTCAGTTTTCTGATACTTTACTGGCCTGTGTCCTAATACCCCACAGCAATGTCACCAACAGAGACCCTGAGCAACCTGCCCTTGGCCTCACTGATGCAATGGAGCCAGATTGGGAAGCTGGGTCTACCCAGCTCCTGAGCTACACTGTGGATGTCCCTGCTCTTTGCCACCTCAGGAATGACACCCCCACCCCTGTTTCTACCCTTAAGTGTCCCAGAAATGTAGAACATGCGGAATCACAGAACCACAGGAAACGCCGTAAGCACCTGGAAAGCACCAGCCACTTCCCTCTAAGCAGCAGTCCCAGAAGGGTCAGCCAGGCCCTGGGCAGGCTGGGCCCCTGGCCGCGCCCACAGAACAGCCACGCTATGACCCAGACCGCTGGATATGCAGGAATCGGGGCCTGAGGAGACAAGGACAAGGGGCTGGTTACTTTCCGGGCCCCAGGGAATGAGCAGGGATTGGAAACAACACAGTCTCTCCACAGCTGGGACTGTGGATGGCCCTGGTGGAAAGACCCGTGTGGCCATGGGTCACAGGGACAGAACCTCACCTCCCACAGAAGTCCCTGCGCACGGCCACAAGATGGAGGTATAGGTCAGGATGGCTCTGAAGCCAGCTGTTGACAAGCTCTGGGTGCCTCGGATCCACTTCCAAGTAGATGCTTCTACATGGGGGAGAAATGGGTGGGCTCAGGCGGGCAGGGCTGGGGCCTGTGCTTCTGGGTTGTCTAGGTCAGGTGGGGGCAGAATGACTGCCAGGGCACGCCCAGTACACACTGGGAATGGAGGAGGCTGCTGGGGACAGACCCAGGAGACCTGTCCCATCCATACCCAGAGTCCTTCAGGAGCTGGGGTGCCAGGGCCAGGATGTGAGTAATGACGTCCATGCCCTCTTCCCCACCATCCAGGGCCACTGGGTCTTCATAGCTGAATGGGAAAAAAGGGGGAGGTGAGAGCTTGAGGGAGGGGATGTCTGAAAAGTATAGAGGAGCTGGGGAGGGCCTCCACAAAGGGGGCCCTCTGGAACTTACACTCAGGGCTGAGAGGCAAGTCAGAGGAGGTAGCCCCCAAATGGATGACAGCTCCTACTCCCCAACCTCCTGCGGGCAGCACCCCACAGGCACTGCCAGGCATGTTTGCTAAATCCCACTGACTGACAGCCCCAGGGCATGAGTCTCCTCACAACAGAGCTGCTCGGCTGCCCCTGTTCTTGGCCTGGGAGGTCTGGAGCTGGCCCTGACTACTCCTGAGAGCCCGGAAAGAGAGAGCCAGCACCCCGACCCACGCTACTGTTGCCCCATCCAGGGGCTCCTGGGCTATCCCTGTTTTTCAGCCCCTGTGTAAGAGCAGCATGGCTTGGTGCAAAGCCTAGAGTAGGATTTTAGTCCCAGCTTTCCTGCTAAGGCATCGTGTGACATTAGACAAGATGCCTTCCCTCTCTGGGTCTCAGTCTTCTGTAAAATGATGCACCCATGTACTGAGCATCTCCTATGAGCCCTAAACTGTATCCGATGCTTTTGAGTCATCACTGAGTCCTCCCTAAGGCCCCCGAGTCCTCCGTAAGGTCTATTTTCAGGGGCAGGAAACAGGCTCAGATAGGTTCAGTGGCCGTCTGCTATCTCAAGTGGGAAGGCAGAAGCTGTGAACCCAGGCAGGTTTATGGGCTCTGGAGTGCACCCTCTCAACACCATTGCCCATTTCCGCACCCACCCCCACCCTTCCAGATGGTATGGTCCCCAAGGGCAGACCTATCCCATTAGGCCTTCTCAGGCCTGGCCTCCCGGTCCCACCCCACCCAGCACCTGCGGATCTCGGGGGCCAGCTGCTCCATGTCCTGGTGGAAGACGTAGGGAGGGTTGCTGATGACCAGGTCCACAGGGCCCCAGGGCACAAGGTGTGTCCAACTCCCTTCTGTGGTCAAAGAAGGGGACATACAACAAGCACTGGCCCATTGGGAAAGGGTGGTGGCTCCACCTACCACCATGTCCCTTGGGTAATCCCTCCCTACAAGCCACACCTTGGGCTTGTCTCTGGACCTGATAAGCCAGACTTGCAAATTAGTGCTCAGGGTCCCCAGCCAGCAGCCTGGCCTGTAGTGTACATGTTCTGACATGGCAGCCCTTCACCTAGAATGTCCTTGCCCCCTCTTCTTCCTGTCAAAAACCTCCTCGTTAAGCAAGACACAGGTCAAGTGCCACTTCCAGAAAGCCCTCCAGGGCAAAGCAAGAGCCTTCCTCCTCTGCAGCTCCACTCGCCTTGCCACACTCTGCCTCCCAGCCAACATGGACTGAGAGTATGTGGAGGGCAGGCCTGGCTTTAGTCAGCTCACTCCTGATGGCTCTGATTACTGGTTCCAGCCGTGCCAGGTGGTAGATACACCAGGTGTACCATACTCCACGGAGGGGCACATGAAGCTCAAGGATCTCATACGGGAAGTGATGGAGCGAGAACTGCAGCTAGAAACCCGAGGGCAATGTAAAGGCTGCAAGGGAGCCGTGCAGTGCCTGGGTCTCTTCTTCCCAGGCCAGGCAGGGGCAGGGAGGGCATTCAAGTATTTTAGTCCTAAAGGCTTTTTTATACTTCCATTTATCTCTTGTCAACAGTCAAGCCCTTAAACTAATGTTATGGGGGATTCAGAAGGTCTCTGTGGTTGGTCCCCTCATGGGTCAGGTCAGCCCAGGAAGCAACAGCAACTTGTCTGTCCTCAGCAAGGACTGGTCTAAGCTGCTGTGTGTGTCCGTTGAGGAAGCCCTCCCTCCCTCTCCACGGAGAGCCTTGTCCACCAGCAGCACTTGTATCCAAGATCCCCACCTCAGGGAACATGGGTGAGGGATGGTACCTAAGGTCACATCAAGGGGGACGATCCAAATCCCGTCCTGCAACTGAAGCCTGGAGAGAAGGGAAGGTGGGGGTGAGCATGTGGGGTAGACCCCTATCCTTGGCTACAAGAAAGGGGAGGAATCGAGATCGTTTCTTGGAGTGGCAAGATACCCAGTGCCCTTCAAAACCCTGTGGGACCCACGCCAGGCTTCCCCAGTGTCTCCCCTCTCTTGAGAGTAGAAATCAGACATTGGTGGGTTTGATACCTTAACAAGGGGTTGAGATGAGGACCCAAGTCTGACTCCTCCACCCTGGCTCTCTGGTTCTCCCACCTACCTCTGAGCATTCTCATGAGTCAGAGAGATGGCGGCCGCCTCCTTATCCACAGCAATGACTTGGCTCTGTTCCAAAAACAAACGAAGGGTACATGGGAGACAAAGTGTTGGAAGATTCCGGACCTAGGGACCCTCCTCCAAGCCCCTACCAGAAGAAGAGGGAAATACCCAAAGGCTTTTTCCTCTTTGTGGCCAGGGATGGGAGCCAGACAGACGGGGATGGGAGTTAGAGTCTGTGACCATGGTGGGCTGGGGACAGCACTGTCCTCCCTTGTTTGGTTGCTTCCCCTCAAGTGCTCCTAGCAGAGGGATGTAGGGGAAGGACCAAGGGGAGGGACAGTGAGTGTCAGTCACAGTCCACCCAGAGTAGGGTGGAGGTGGCTCACCTGGGGGAGCTCACTCAGCAGGCTAAGGGAGATAGCTCCTGATCCACAGCCCACCTCTAGAATGAGGGGGCCGCCTTGGGCTCCCACTGCATAGGATCTCTGGGCTATCTCTTCCAGCACCCATTCAACCAGCTCCTGTGAGGCAGAGGGGTCTGGATCAGAGTTGGTGCTAACCTGGCCACTGCAGGTCTTGGCAGAGAGGCCCAAGCAGTTAGCCCTGGTGTGAACGAACATAGGAAAGGGAGGGGACCAAAGCCAGACTGACCTTCATGTCAGCTGGGGCCATGGGTAGGTCACCCTGCCTCTCCATGCCTCAGTTTCCCCATCTGTAAAACTGAGCACAGTGAGGGTAACAAACAGAACCACATTTATGAAGCACCTATCCCATACCTACGGGACAGGAAGCATTCAATAATTCCCAGCTAAGCCCTTAATAGACATGTATCCTCGCATTTTGTGCTCACAGAAATGCTAAGAACCCTGATAGCTCCTGGCCACTCCTGCTATGCCTAGCCCTGCTCCCAGAGCTTTCCCTGTACTCATCTGATGGATTCTCACAACTGGCCCACGAGGAAACTGAGGCCCACGTGTCAAGGTTCACCTTAAGCCTGGCCTGTGGCTCATGGTAACCAAGAATCAAAGGCCGGTGTGTCCCCAGCTTCCTCAAGCTGAGCTTGAGAGGCCCCAAGGAGTCTCCTAGGCCAAAGGGACAGGGAATTCCGTTCTTTGGCGGGGGTTGGCAGGGAGCTGTGGCACACACAGGGGATGGGGTAAATGGGCATAGGTGTGGTGGCAGTGCCTAACTGCACTGTACCTGCCTTAGCAGCAGGATGACATGTTCAGACACTGTTACTTTGGAAACAAGAGGATTTCAAATCTCACCCACCCATCTGCTGCCTGCAGGGACTGTGCATGGAAGCCAACGTAGGGCAGGCATGAGGGGTGGAGGGCTGCTGCTGCCCAATGGACGAAATGTTCCTACCTGCAGTGGAGTGGGGGGCCAAGTAGCCAGGTATGGAGAAGTGAAAGGACAGTGTGGCCTCCTCTCAAAGGCATGCCTTTGGACTTGGGCAGAGGGACTACCCAGAGGTTCAGGACTCCTGGGATCACAGCTCCTAGGCAGGATTGGCTCAGGGAATTGGGTGGGGGGACAGCAAGTGGGTGACTTCTCTCACCTGAAAAGAGGCCCACCTTCTCCAGAAAGCCATCCTCAAGCCCTGGCCAGGCTCTCTCTACCACAGCTTTTCCAACCCTGAGCCTAAGGTCTGGGATGGGGTTTGCCTCTTCTACCAGACTCCATGATGGTAAGACCTGGGGTCTGACCCATTGCAGTGTGCCCCAAACTGGCAGGGCTTGGCCTACAAAGGGGCTTCTTGGCTACTTTCCAAGCGCTGGGTAAGCACTCTGTGGTCTTAGGCAGCTACCCTCTGAGTTTCACACTCCCAGGTCCCCCTAAACCTCCAACACCATCAGCCAGGCCCAATGGAGCAGAGGGCTCCAGATCACTCGGACCCATTTTCCACAAAAGCTCCCCAGTGCTGAGCTCCAAACTGCATCTCATCCTTCTGGGTCCGGCAATCCCAGTAGTAAAGTTTATCTACCCCAAGGGTAGCAAGTCCAAGGCAGGCAGAACTTGGCCAGCAGGTCCAACCCTCCCTGTTCCAAGCCCCTTCAGCACCAAACAAGCTACTGCCTATGGGTGAGGGAGCCAAGCTCCAGCAGAAAGGCTTCCATTCACTTACTCCCACCAGCCCTGGGCCAGGCACTACTGGAGACCATCAAATACTTGTAGCAAGCTGGACCTGCAGGGTTGGGACTGGCACAGAGTCTAGGGCTGTGGCTGAGAGCCTGTGGTCTCAGTGGTGAGGCCACTTGCTGAGAGGCAGGCAGGGTGATCAGGACTTGTCATGGGTGTGAGCCTCCCTTGGTTTCCTGGTCACAAACAGACCTACTCTGGCTGGAGAATGACCCCTCAGCCAGCCACATTGGCCAGCCACCTCACAGATAGCCAACCTCAGAGACACAGACCACATATGTGAATGACCACCTCGGGCAGGGTGTGAAGCTGAGAGACTGGGGCCCTGCCACCACCACCACCAGTAGCCTCTTGCTTTCCTTTATACTCCAGACCACGGGAGGCTCATCTTGGTTGGGGAACCAAACGAGGGGGCAGCGGGGTGGAAAACACCCCAAGAAGTCCAAAAACTTTCTCTTCCTCACCCAGTGAAGAGCATCCCTCAGCCTGATGCTGGTGGCTCTTTGGGGAGACTGAAAGCCAAGCTGGTCACAGGCCCAGGCTACATCATCTGGGTGAACACAGGAAGAATCCAGGAACAGGCTGGGCAAAGGGCGGGGGCATGTGAGAAGGAGGCAGTGGGCAGGCAGCTGTTGGCTCTGCCTGGAGCCACTGCCCCACATGGACTCCATACTCCCTGAAGAGGTTGGCCCAAGGCCTCAGCAGGACCTCAGTGTCACAAGCAACCTCTATTAGGATCACATCCCTCGTGGGGCAACCCCAGGGAGATGGCACTGCCTCCCCCGAGCCAATGATAGACGAAGCCCTGAGCCTCCCACATCCTACATAGCCTCACCACACCAGGCTGGGTGGGAACAGCTCACGCCCCCAGCCTTGAGTTTCCTACTGTACATACCGCCAAGCTGTGGCCTGAGCCACCTTCTCGCCCCCAGGGAAAATCCAACTCGTTGGGCCACATGCCGCCTACAGCTTTGCACTTCAGACTCTTGCACCTATCACCAGAAACCACCCTCGAATGGCTAGAGAGAATGAAGGCACCATGACCCCTCCCCTGCACCCACTCTCCCCACTACCTGCCACAGGCCACGTCCTCTTGAGTTCTTGGTAAGGCATCCCCCAATGCGGCTTCACATTGGGGTGAAACTGTTGAGTTCTTAGAAATGTCTGTACAGCGAGGCGAGGATCTTGCCTCCAACCACAGCGTCCCTGCCCCT
Source organism: Lepilemur ruficaudatus (assembly GCA_963574885.1). NCBI lineage: Eukaryota > Metazoa > Chordata > Mammalia > Primates > Lepilemuridae > Lepilemur > Lepilemur ruficaudatus. The sequence goes on from CAUYRT010093600.1 coordinate 21,940, forward strand.
CCCCCTTGCATTGGATTTGCTCTGCTGGCCAGGAAAGGGGGGCCACATGGGAGCCAGAAGTCCACACTTGACACTCAGAACTCCAGAATACATGGCTACTACCAGGTCAGCTCTGAGAGAACTTGAAGGTCACCATGATAGCTGTCCTGACCCTGGGCAGCTTCAGGAGATGGCAAGTAACTTCATGGCCAGAGGTTGCATGCTTGGGGGAGTCACAGGATAGCCTTCCAAAAGCCTGCAGGTGGGAGGCCACATCTTGTTCTAGGTCTCTGTACCTCATCCCAGAACATGCTAATCCCAGACAGAGCAGTCCCATGCGAGGTGTGGGGCTCTGACTTGGGAGTCAGGAAGTCCAAGTGCTCCCCCCGTGTTCCCCTCCTTGACAGCCTGTGAATCAGCAAGGCCTCAGATCCCCTACTATCTCTGCCCTGCCACTAGGCAATTAGGCAAGGACCTGGCCTCCCAACCATATGATGTAGAGGTGAGAGGGTTTGGAGGGTTTCTAGCGGACAGAGGCTAAAGGGTGAGGAGGGGCTCTGGGCCCCTGGCTGTAGCAGGTGGATGGGGCCTGACCTTTCCAGGAATGTCTGTGCCTAAGTGTCTTTCTAGAAACACTCCTTCTCAGAACCTGGTGCGCTCTGGCTTGCCCACGATCTCCTAACCAGCCTCACCCCTGGTCTGCCCTCTCTGGCTCACAGCTCTGCCACCTACAAGGTCAGAGGAAAGTCCAAGAAGGGTTATAGAAATCATGTCTTCCAGGATTAGGGTGCCTCACCATGGGACAGCATACTTGGGCCACACATCCCTAGTCCTAGCAGGGATTGACTCAGGCAATTATCTGATCAGACAGCAGACCTAAGAGGATCATCGAGTCACAGATTCCCTGCAGTGGGGCCCAAATCTCTCATCATCTAGGCCCAGAGAGGTCACACAGGTGATACCAGGTCTCTAGGTACCCAGCTGGAACACTCTCCACTTCCTCCACGCTTCCTGAGAAACTGCTGGGGGGCATTTGTTTCCTGTGCGTTGCGTGGGCCACAGGCCCGCAGGACAGCTCTTAGGGAAATGGCAAAAATAGGCTGAGCACTTGGGGCTCATTTGAGGCACTCTGGACCACTCTGGGCTCATTGAGGCACTAGGGCCAGCCCTAGAAGCTGGGTTGATAGCTTGAGACATGACAGTCAAGAGGGCTAACAGGAGTCCTCCATCCTATTGGCCCCACAAACTCAGTCACCCAGGAGACAAGTCTGGAAGAGCACAGCCCCTGAGGATAGCAGTCATGGAGCCCCAGTGCCCCCTGGAGGAAGTCTGGGGCAAAATAACTACCCTGAACTCCACCCTCATCCCCATCCTGCCCCACCCTGCCCTGATGGCACACCCACCTCTGTCTCTGGCCGAGGAATGAACACTGGAGGCACCATCTTCAGATTGAGCCCCCGAAAGTCCCACTCCCCAAGGATGTACTGCAAAGGCATCCTACAGAGGGGACAGTCAGGTGGTCATCAGTGCCAGAGCCTGGACCAGTAGAACCATACCTGGGTTGAGAGATAACACTTGTGGCCAAAGGTTAGGTAAACCCATGCCTCCTGTGCCCCGGATTCCTGGGCCAAAACCCTCTCCCCGCCTTCTTGCTATTTACTACCCTGAGGTCTCCTGCCACACCCTCACCCCAACACCTCCCTAGTCCTTGGACATTTTCCTCCTCCCTGAACTGGGGAACCACTGCTCCCCACAGAACCCTCAGGTCTGACCCATGGGTGCTTACCTCTGTAATCGGCGGCTACTCAGGTCTTGGATACACTTTAGTTGCTGAGGGGTCAGGGGCTGGGTCCTAAGTACTGGCCTCAGGCTCTGAAACTGTCCCCACAGAGACTGTGAGTGGCTGGCTCCCAGGAGCCCCAACCTAAGTTTCTTATGTGGACAATACCTGTGGGCCCAGCACTGGTCTCAAGGCCCAGCTCTCTCATCATCTGGGCCCAGAGGTGACAGGTTCCTGCCCAAGGTCACACAGTTGATACCAAGCCTCCCGGTATCTATCCCTGAACCCCTAGTGCCTGGCACACACTGTAATACTTTGTTGGATGAATGAATAAGTATCTACTTAAGACATTTCCTCTGAAAAATCCCATTAGTCTCAGCTAAGTACTCTGTGAGGCAGAAAAGCCTTGATGTCTCTTCCCGAGGGTCCTCCCTCCTCCTTCTTCCTGCCCTCCTGGCAACACTAAACTTAACTGTTTTGGCTCCAAGGACATGAGCCACGATGTACTCACTGGATTCCCGGGCCTCAGGGATACCTCTCTTTTCAAAGACCCCTGTCCAGTGGCTAACCAGTTCTGTGGCACTTGACAGCCCAGCCAGAGGCGAATGGGGTTGCCATGAGCTGAAGGCCCAACCCCAGGTTCCTCCCCTCCTCCCTGGACCAGAGAGGAGGGTCCACAACATTCGGCCCCAAAGCTCCATGTTGCAGGGAAACGCTCTCCAGAGTGCTCCGCAGGTTCCCAAGTCTCCTTTATGATGTCAGCTGCTGAAGCTGGTGCTGAGAGTAGTCCCTGGCCCTAGCTGGATGGAGATGGAGAGGTCACAGGCTCTAATGGCTCTTGTCTTCAGATGTGGTTGCCACCCTGGGGGAAGGAACAGGAGAGCAGTTGAATCTTGCATGATAACCCCCCACTTCCACCAATCTGCTGCCTGAGAAAGGGCATACGCTTGTTCTGTCACTCCCTTGACTTCATTTATACTCTCACTCATCTTTTTGATTCTTCTTGTCTTTACCAGTTATGTTTTCTTCACTTTTTAGCTGACATAGGCTGAGCCAGTAGCTCAGTCTCTGCTAACAGGCTGGTGGTAGGTCAGGGCACAGGTTTGGGGGTAGGACAGATCTGTGTCTGACCCAATGCGTGCAACCTCAGGCAAGTCATTATTTCTAAATTTCAGTTTCCTCATTCACAAAATGGAGGAATCACACCACCCCATCGCAAACAGTGCATTAGTCCATGAATATCGAGGGCCTGGGAGCTGGCTAAACACACAACAGGGACTCCATGTTACGTGCTCTTAAATAATGTTACAAGGGGCAGGAGATTGCCTTCGCTTGGGAGCTTTGCTTCTGACACTTTCCATGTATTGTAATCGATTTGTATGTTGAAAATTTCCCCCCATTTAACCCCTAATTCCAGCCATCAGCATAAATTGCCAGCTAAAACACTGACAATTTTATATTTAAACTGTCACACGAGTTTAACTTCAAGCTTTAAAATTAGTGGTCCCCTTTACTTCCAGACAAAGGTCCATACAAGCATTTATTGAGCACCTGATAAGTGCCACAGCTTCAGAGACAAATAGGCTCCAAGAGGGTCACAGCTAGAAACCGTCCCAGGCAGGACACAAACCTAGGTCTGCCGTACACAGAAGCGGTTCTGTGCACCTGTGAGCTGTCCCAGGAGGAGGGGAGGCCTGAAGTCGGGGAAACACAAACTCCTACCAGCTACGCAGGGCATTGTTAACGACCAAGGCAAAGCCCCTTCCCTCCGAGCCTGTTTCCCCATCTTCTTTAACGGGATTGCAGCCGGCCAGGTCTCGAGGGTGTTGTAGTCCAAGCGCTCCTATCCTGACCCCCACCTCTAGTGCATACCTGTCCCACGCCCACGGCTCGTTTCCCGGACGTGCGTAGCCCGCGGTGCGCTCCCTTGAAAGCACCTCTTCCGGGGCGGGCGCACCTGAGAAAGAGCTCGGGCAGACGCTGTAGCCCAGCCCCATAGTTCCTAACACCGTTGGGTTCCTCCCTGGAGACTTCCGCAGGGCGGGTGGGGCGGCTGTGAATTCCACGCCCACTATGCGTGCAGGCCCACTGGCGGGAAAGCGAGGGGATGTGTGTGGGGTCGCCCCCTGGGGGCCTGGACCAGCCAGTCTTCCTTAAGGTTACTGCACTATATCGCTTCGGCACACCGTGATTGCTCGGAGCTGGCGTTTAGTGACCCAGCTTGGGCGGTGTGTAGGCGTGCCAAATAACACGCCCGATTGCCCGGGGGCGTGGTCTACCGTAGCCTATGGGCCGGGTCATCAGCGCGTGGGCGGGTTCCAATGTTGGGGGCGGGTCCCCAATTGGTGGGCGGACCAGTGTCCAGGACCCGGCTGAGGAGAGGGCCACTCTTAACCCTTTCTCTCCGATTTAGGGTTTGAAGCAGGAAGCTAGAAACCGGACACCAGAGACCTGGGTTCGAATCCTGACTGTTGGCAACTCGTCAGGAGACTTTGTCCATGTGACTGGACTTCTCTGGGCCTCAGTTGCTCCTTCTATAAAATTCATGGCAGTATCTTGTAAAGTGTGACTTGTCAACACCCCCCACCAAAAGCTACTGTTAACTTGATCACTGTCCCCCCACATACACACAAGACAGAGTCTCACTCTGTTGCCTGTGCTAGAGTGCTGGGGCGTCAGCCCAGCTCACAGCAACCTCAAACTCGTGGGCTCAAGCGATCCTCCTGCCTCAGTCTCCCGAGTAGTTGGGACTACAGGAAGGGGCCACCACGCCCGGCTAATTTTTCTATTTTTAGTAGAGATGGTGTCTCGCTCTTGCTCAGGCTGGTCTCGAACTCCTGAGCTCGAGCGATCCTCCCGCCTCGGTGTCCCAGAGTGCTAGGATCTCAGGTGTGAGCCACTGCGCCTGGCCCGATCACTGTTAATTAAACTATTAAATATGCGGTTTCCTGGGCTCCTTCCGGTCCCGAGGAAGCCGTGGGGATCTGCATTTGTACTAAGCTACCCTGTGATCCCCACGAGCTCCTTTTAAAACCTGTGGATTAGAGGGTATCCGGCGCTCCTTCCCGAGATGATCACGCCATGGATAGAAACAATTGTGAGGAGTATATGCAGACTTGCCTTGGTCGGGATGCCCAATAATACCACCTGGATAATAATACCACTCCCAAGTTCTCTGGACTGAAGATGATCCATTTCTAGCCCAGGGTTAGAGTCGTTTACCACGAGCGCTCACACCAGAGGTCCCATCTGAGTAGGAAGCCAAGGTCCAGGGAGAGGAAGCAGCTTGTTCAAGGTCACAAAGTCTGTAAAGGGTTGAGCCAGAGTTCAACGCAGGTCCAACGCTGAGTACTCCCAGTCCAGTGCTCTCCCCAAGCCTTCTCTGAGATGCCTGCCTTTTGGGGACATGAGTCTGTCTCTGAGCAGGTCAAGTCTGGGCTGGCCAGAGTGCCGAGTGCTGGCCCGGAAAGGGCCTAGGCACTCACGGTCATCCGCCCAACTTCAGCACAGGCAGGCCACCAGGGTGAGGGATAGTCTCCAAGAATTGCTAACCCGCTCCCGGCTCCCGGCTCCCGGCCCCCGCTGGAGGCGGAGCCAGACCCGAGCGACAGGCGAGCTGGCCAATGCTGAGCGGTCTCTATGCCTGGCAGCCAATCGGGGTCCGGGGGCGCGGAGCGGGCAGGGAGGCAAGGCGCTGGAGCTTCGGGGATCCCTCGAGGCCGCTCCGCCGGGTCCCACTCCCGCCGTGGGTCAGAGACCTGCCCACCCCGGCCCAGGCTGACAGAACGGGCACTCACGGCTGCGAGCTGTGCACGGTAGCGGGCCTGGCCCACGGCTCCGAGCGTGCAGGGAGGGCGGACCTCAGGTCCGAGCCGCCGCCCCCCACGCCGGGCCTTTGGGTTCCCCCACCCCGGCCTCCCGCCTGTCACCACCACCCCTAGCCTCTCTGACTGAGCTCGGCGCCCTGGAGAGGATTAAGTAAGTGCTGAGGTCGCTGCTCCTGTGCAAGAATGGAGGAATCACTGGGTCGCGGAGGCGGGCATGGGGATTGGGGCAGGGATGACTGAGAGACCTAGTAGAGAACAGCATGCGGGTTCTCAAAGGTCGCGGTGCTGACTCCTTTCACCCCAGTTTCCTTCCCTTCCCCTCTGGACCCCGAGGCAGGCCTGGCAAATGGTCCGCAGGGCTCCTTCTCTCCTTTGGGTGGAGTAAACAGCCTCAGAGCAAGAGTTAAGGGTCTGGCCCAAGGTCACGCCTCGTGTCAGTGGCAGAGCCAAGAAAAGAACCCAGGACTCCTGTTGTGCCCAGCCTAGCTGGAGGGAGAAGGCAAAGAGGGATGCGCCTCCTCCACCTCATGTCCCTCTGCCAGCCTTACCCCTTCCTAAGGGGCCATCACCGGTGTGTGTACACCTCACACACACCCATGCATCTGCACAGGGAGGCACCCCACATATGAACCCATGAGCCAGCACATGAGGTCTGTGTGCAGCCTGAGTTATGCTGAGTTATGTTTCCCTCCTCTCCCTAGGCCTGCCCATCTGCAGCTTGGCTGGGACCTCTTCCCACCCTGCTTTACCTAGGGCCTTCTGGGCTGGGCAAATTTCCCACCCTCTGTTCCCAGAGAGGAGGGAAAGGGAGGAGAAGGCACCCAAAGTGGGAGCTCCATCCCTGCCTCTGAAGATGTGCTCCCCTGCCTGTCTCCTTGACCCTAGCAGCCCAGCTCCTCTACTGGAGGAATGGGGGTGACCAATGACCCCAAGAGCCTACAGAGAAGCCCAGCTAGAGGATCAGAGCCTTTCTCTCCTTCCTGTCTTCTGGCCTTTCCACATCAGCCCCAACCCCTACTCTGTGCATAAACAGTGGGCTGGATCCAGGGGCTCCTGTGGCTCCACCTTTCCTGACTGGACTGGCCAGCAGGAGAAGATCTAACATTTATTGGGTGCTTACAGTGGTTGGGCTTGTGCTGAGCTAAGTCTTTTCCAGGGACCTATTCATTCTGACATTTCAGTAACCCTATGACCCTGTGGGGGTGTTCTTAATAAACTCTTAGGCTCAGGAAAACTGACACACAGAGAGGTGGAGTGACTTACCTGGGGTCATCCAGTTAAATAGGTGAGCTGGGATTCAAAGACAGGCCTGTCTGGCTTCTTGGGCAAGTGTTTCCCTCCAAGAAAAGAAAAAACTGTGGTATTTTTTTTCCCAAGCAGGATAAGGGATGTTGGGGGCAGGGAGTGAGGAGGTGGGAGATGTGGGGAGTATGGAGAGGGGGTTGTTATTGTGCAGGGGAGGGACTTTTTCTTTAAGATCTCCCACTGCCTTTCATATCTTCCAGGTATGATCACTATGATCCTCTTATCCACAAACAGAGGAGGTAGGGCTTCATTTTTGTTCCTAAAAACACATGGGAACCATAGATATATAAAGCACTTGTCCTTATGTCTCTTGGCTTGCCCTTGTCCTTTTCCTCAAATGTTTATTTCCCCAGTGCTTTCAGAACCTAGAGGGACTTCATTTTACTGCTGAGCCCCTTAGCCTCATATTTTTTATTCTTTCCTTTCCAGCACCCAGGGAGGCAGGGGGCTCCCTTTATCCAAGGAGTAGCTCTGCAGGTGTCACTACAGGTAGTAGGAGCCACAGGCTGTGACAATCCTGATGTCAGAAGAGAGTGGGCAGGTTAACTGACCACAGGCAGTCCTCAGCCCGGGCCCTCTCCGCATCAGCATGAACTCCAGGATTGCATCTGCTAGGGGTTGGTTCAGCAGCCGTCCACCCACCTCTGAGCCTGATCTGGAACCTGCCACAGATGGGCCAGCCTCTGAGACCACTACCCTCAGCCCAGAAGCCACCAGCTTGAATGACACCAGAATCCCTGATGTGGCTGATGGTGCAGCCAGCATGGGTACCATGCTTCTCTCCCTTGGGATCATCACAGTGATTGGCCTGGCTGTGGCCATGGTGAGAGCTGGGGTAGACTGAGGCTGGCCTGGGAGGCTCTCAGCTGGGGAGAGTAATCAGAATTCAGACGTATAGAGAAGCAGATCAGAAGGCAATTGTCTGTTAATGACAGTGCAGTCCTCCCTTCCCCCAGACATTTGTCCATTGGGGCCCAGAGACCAGAGAGGCAATTCTCCTAATTAGAAGAACCAGAAAAGTTCTGAGGAATACACACTCTTTTGAGCTGGGTCGTTTAGGCCATGTAGGAGTTGGAGAGGAGGGTGTTCAAAGTGGAGGGTCCTGATGGGCAAAAGTTTGGAGGCAGGCAGGAGGTTCTGTAAGCAGCAAGCCAGACAGTGTGGCAAGTGGGTTTGGGGTTGCGGTAGGAGTGGAGGCCAGAGGGTAGTTGGGATGGACTGTGGGCTACAGAGTCTAGGTGGGATGCTCTGGGCATGGCAGGCTGTTGGCAGTATTCATTCATTCATTTACTGAGCAATTATTTACTTAGCACTTATCTTGGACCAGGCCTTTGGGACCTGGGGACATAGGTCCTGCCTTGTGGTTCTTATGAGGAGTGGGAGACAGATAAAAACCGAGGGTTCCAAGGGAAGCCCACAGGGACTGCCATGGGGAATCAGGTGGGGGTGCAGGGGAGCAGGGGTGCTTTCTAGGCTGAGTGGTTGGGAACAGCTGAGGATGCAAAATTAGAGCTGGCCTCAGTGTCACGGGCAGCCGTCAGGAGGGAGGTGAGCTGGGGAGAGGGCTGCTGCAGGTGCCCCCCAGTGGTGAGTATGATGCTTCCTGATCTGGCGTCAGCCCCTGAGGATGCGGGCTGTCCCCATAAGATGATACATAGACACTCAGAATGTCACTGAGGAACCACTGGAGATTGTGCAGGCTGAGACCAGGGAGGGTAGGGGTGCACCTGAGCTGCCCCAGTGGGCCCGCCAATGGTAGCATTCTGCCCACCACTCCTTGCAGGCTCTGATGGCTGGCCTTGGGCTCAGGAGCATGTTGCTCTGACAAATAGGGCTGTGGATGGTCCTTCCATGGCCTGGTTGGAGCCGCTGTTAAACCAGGGTTGCCATATGGGCCCCACAGGCTCCGGATTGCTGCCAGGGAGCAACTGCCGGCCAGCAAGCAGGGTCAGGATGCAGCACATGCAGAGTGGGCCAGGGCCTAGGAGGCCTGCTGGGGTGAGCATGAGGCGAATGCCAGTGCTCCCCCTTGCCACCGTGTGCTGGTTAAGCAGACTGAGGCACCCCAACCTCAAGGCCAAAACAGGGCCTAGAATCTGCCCTCATTACTCTCGGCAAAAGATTTTGTCCTAGAAAAGCTCCCTTACTCCTTGTTGTAGAGGAACATTCAGAGGGCCGGAGTGGATTGCCTTCTCACCAAAATTGGAGAGGTAAGAAAGTTCTAGGCTGAAGGCAGTAGAGGGCAGAAAACACTCCTGGGCACAGGAGACAGGTCCAAAGGTATTCCCTATGTGCTGTGTCCTCTCCCCTTGTGCCAGCCCTGAGCCAGGCCACGGGGACAGGGAGGAGCAAATCTGTGCCAGGTTGTGTGCCTCACCCAGGAGGAAGAAGTGTTTGGTGTGGGCAGAATCAGTAGGGGAGGGCTTCCCAGAGGATATAGGGCTGTAGCCGTGGGGACCTCCTTTCCTTGACATCTGATGCTGCCCCTTCTCTTGCAGGTTTTGTACATCAGGAAGAAAAAGAGGTAATTCCCCAGCTGCCACCTCAAACTCCAGCCCCTGGGCAGTGCTGGGCTGGGCTCCAGGGGATGCGGGTGGAAAGAAGAAAGTGTCTACCTCCCCCACAAAGGCCTATCTCCCTGGTCAGGGAGTCAGGGCCTCTTCTGCCCACTCAGGGTTGGGGATGACCACTTTCTTTCAGGAAGGGTTGAGGGCACCTAACTAGGACGTCACTCACAGGGCAAGCAGATATCACCCTGGATTGGGGATGGGTGGGGAAGGAGAGGGGTGAGAAGGTTGGGATTACCCCCACCCAACTGCCCAGCCACCCTTGCCCTGCTGCCCTGAGCTGACTGCCACTGACTCCCCTCCTCCACCCCAGCTACAGAGGCTGTGATTGCAGCAAGGTCCCAGCCTAGGCAGTCTCTGTGTACCCTACTGATGACAGCTTCATGGCCCATGGCTCTACCCAGTCCCAGGAATGGGTAACTGCTCCCTCCCAGGCCACCCATCTGAGGGGTGGAGCTGGTACTATAAGCGCAAAACTGTCCGTCAATAATCCCATTTCAGTGGAAATCTTAGGACCCTAAACATGATTTTGTGCTGTGGCTTAGCTGGTCAGTAGGCAGGACCTGGAGGGCTGGCAGGAGGGGAAGGGCCTGCCCTGCCCCCAGCAGCCTCTGCCCCATCCCCAGGCTGGAGAAACTACGCCACCAGCTCATGCCCATGTACAGCTTCGACCCCACGGAGGAACAAGACGAGCTGGAGCAGGAGCTGCTGGAGCACGGGCGGGATGCTGCTTCCATGCAGGCTGCTGCCTCCGCGCAGGCCGCGCAGGGCAAGGTGGGCACTGGCTGGGCTCCCCACCCCATCTGCAGCCGTCATGTCTCCTCCACCCTCACCCTCCCTCCCTTCTCATGTCATGTGGTCAGGTGGCAGCTATTGAGTGTATGAGTTTTGTTGGGTTTATTCAGAAACTGGTCGAATTGCTCCAGGGCCACTTGCAGACACACTGCACAAAGCCTGACTCTGCCCAGATAGCTTGCTGATCTTGGGAGCCCCACAGGTATCTCTGAGCCTCAGTTTTCTCATCCATAAATGAAAATCCTAATTCTTGCCCTGTGAACCCCCACATACTGGCTAGGAGAGTAAGGGAGGACTAATCCGGGAGATTGTTGGGGGCTGGGACCCTGGGTTCCTCTGCTCCCTGAGGGTCTGTGGTCCGGAGTGGGTGGTGGATGGGGTCAGACTCTTGGGCAGTGGTTGCCTCCGAGTAGGCTGATAGATTCGTAGTCACTGACAGATGGCAGGCAGGTGGAGACCCCAGCCAAACTCACCTCCTGTGTCCAAAGGGACAGATACCTATGTGGTCATCCTGCCAGAGCCACTGGGACACCTGACCACTTGCCACAACTCCCCCAAATCTCCAAAGGCCAGAGTGTCATGAGCAGGTCTGGCCCAGTCCTGACGCATCCAGCCCCTTTGAGTCTCCTTGGGCCCAGGAAGAGTCAGGCGGGGAGTCTGAAGACCCCTGGATTTTGCCTCCAGTTTTGTGTCACCTGGGTCAGGATACATTGCCTCCTTGGGATATTCAGGAAATTGCACTGAGAACCTTGGTCCACCCAGCCCCTGGGACTGCTGACCATTTGACACTTGTTTCCTGCGCACCTCCCTTGTGTCAGCCCCTATGCTAGGACCTGGGGGTTCAGTTAAGCACCCCCTGCTAGGAAAAGGTGATATGTACATAATTAAATCAATGCCAAGGCCCACAGTGAGTGCTGCCAAAGTGACAGAGCAAGCTGGGGATGGCTGTGAGGGGAGGAGTCATCTGAGCCAGGTCTTATTTCTAGGCTGAGCTTGCAGGGAGGGCATTCCAGGCAGAAGGCATAGCTGGTGCCAAGCACGAGCAGACTCCAGGAGTGAAGGTGGAGGTCACTGGGCCAGAGAGTACATGGCTTTGGTCAAGTTCTGATGCCCCTGCCTATCTCCCTGCAGGCCATTCTTCCCTCCCAGGGCCCACTGCAGAGGCCTAGCCGGCTGGTGTTTACTGACGTAGCCAACGCCATCCATGCGTGAGTGGCCTGGGAACAGGCCTGGACCTCTGATAGAGATACCTGCCACGGTGCCCACAAAACTGCCCACTCCCTGATTGTCAAGATCTACTCTCAGGACCTGCCCTGCCAGGACGGGAAAGGGCCAGGCCAGGCCCCAGCTGTTCCGTGGACCCATGTGCTGACTGTCTAGGCTTTAAGAGAGAACCCTGGCAGGCTGGGCATCTGGCCACTGACCTCTCTTGACCTGAGGGGCCTTGCATGTGGGGCATTCCTCATGCCAGGAAGGTCAGGAGCCACTGCTGGCTTCCCTGTCACCTGTCCAGACCCCTCATATCAGGATCTGCTCCTCTACTGTTGAAGAAATTAGGGGGAGATTGGAGTGGGAAGGGGAAGTGGGGATTCCTTTCTGTCAGGGAGAGACCTGGTTTTTGCAATCTGGAGCCTCCTCTGAGGTGGGGAGAAGAAACCACCTGAAGGCCCAGGAGTGGAGCTGAAACTGCCCGGTAGGCAAGGATGCCCGCAGGAGGGCTGCTCATACTTGGGGGCCATCCGTACTAGAGGGCCCATGAGGTCTCCCAGCTACCCATCCCTGGCAGCCAGTGGTTTGTTGAGCCTGAGCTAGAACGGAAGCTGAGGGGGAAGGAAGTGGGGGAACATACGTGGAGGATGCAGCCCCCAGACCTGCTAAGAGCCTCATGTGTGTACGTGAGTGTGCCTGCAGGCAGACACATGCCTGTGCCAGCACAGCAGGCATGACGGAGGTCTTCTGCATTGGCTCCACCCTCCAAGTTGACCCCACCCAGTGGAGCATCAGGGTAGGCGACCTCCTCTACATTCAGTGTTCTGGGGCGGCAGGAAGAGGGAAACAAGGCAGGGCTCCACCGTCCACTGCACTTCGTCAGCGGGTTCTAAAAGGCAGGCTGACCTGTTTGTGAAATCAGCTCCCTGGCTGGGACTGTATTGAGGATGTAGGGTGGGGAGAGGCTGTTGGTTTGAGGGCAGTGCTCACGGGCTTCAGTCTGGTGGGGGAAGTTTTGACTGCCTGAGAGAGGGTGGAGGATTACCCCTTGGGAAAGAGACCTAAAACACCTACTCTATTTTTTAATTCCCCACCTCCATCCCACCTATGGGAAGGGGTTCTCAGTGTTTATGGAGTAGGGGAGGAGGTCTTTGCACTTGGCCTCCGCATAAGCCTTGGAGGGTCAGGGCTGATGTCAGGAGCATCTGGGCAGGGCATTAGGCAGAGATGGACCCAAAGAGCTGGGCATTTCTCCATGCTGGGCATGCACGTGCACACGAGCCTGCACAGAGTCACGTTCCTGGGCCTGGCCTGCCACCGTCGCTGTCCTCCACTGGTTGGAGGGGATGCAGGAGCAGCATGTGTAGATCTTCCATTGGGCAATTACCACGCGTCAGGAGACTGGGGTCCAGGAGGGCCCTGTGGGGAAGATTCTGGATTTATTTCCTCCTCTAGATGCTATAAATATGTTAGCACTTAAGCCGACTGGAGGGCTGCGGGTAATTTAGGATGCAGAAATCTGTAATTTAACTCGAACCATCTCCATGTGAGAGCATTAAAGATGTAATTAAGATGTTTACATGATAAGAGGGTGAAGCTGTGACACTCAGGGCGTGGAACACCAGGATGGGACAGGAAGGGGGAGGGGCTGGGGGGGTCTGGGGATAGTCGCTTGGATCCCACTTATGAGGTGGCAGCCCGGCTGGTTTTCCTTGATCTGAGGAAATGCCTCTGACCCTGAGTTCAAGCTGCTCTGGGACCTTGTCCCTCAACTGTAGAATGGGGTCACAACGCTTGCCACTCCCTGGGGTGGAGAGGCCAAGCACACAGGACTTTGTGGGACCAAAGGAGGGAGGGGGCTTAGCCCCAAGAGCCAGGGGGAGGCATGGCACCTCAGGACCCATAGGAGCTGGGTCTGGAACACAGAAAGGAACAAAATGACATAATGGCCTTTTCTGGAGCACAAGGGACAGGTGGGAGATGGGAAGCCATTAGGGTTATGTGTATGGAACTTGTCTACAGGGTTCAGAAGGGTTTGGGGGAGAATGACATAGGGTGACCAGCTGTCCTGGTTTTCCCAGAACCATCCCAGTTTTAGCACTGAAAGTCCCACAAGCCAGGACTCTAAGTGACATCCAGACCCTTCCACAGAGAGCTGAGCCTTCAGGCTAGCATCACATAAACAAGGAGGGTGTAAGCCCCTGCCATTCTGTGATGGAGGGCAGGCTGGCAGTGGGGGCTGTGCGGCAGGGTCTTAGGTAAGGACGAGGACCAAGCACTCCATGGGCCACACACACTGGGGTTGCGGATGGGCCTGTTGGGGATGGCCTTGGTCTTGGGAAGGGGTCTCCTTCCCTCAGCAGGCTGGCAGGATTCCAGGGGGATGGGGTGGGCTGTGTGCTCCCCCTGTAGGGTAGCCTCGGCCCAGGAACATGGGGGCTTCAGAAAACCCAGTGTTGGGGGATTCTGAAGAAACGGGGCCTGTGGAGCAAGGCTGGCACCCAGGGACCAGGGCCTGGAGGGGGCTCCAGGAGGACCCTGTTCCCATTCTCTCCCCGTCTGCCCCATGCACCTTTCCTGCTGGTGATGGACACAAGACAGCTGTCCCAGTGGGTGCCAGGGCCGTGTCCTCACCTCTTGTGTTCTCATGGTTACCTCTCCCCTCCACCCAACTTCTTCCGCTTCCTAGCTCTGTTTCCCAGTCCTACGGAAAAACCAAAACCCAGCAAGTTCCCGGGTCTTCTGGAGAGCGTGGTATCAATAAATACTGGGGTGGAAGGCTCTGGTTGGCATGTCCTCCTTGAGGCCCCAAGCCTGGTGCGCTCTCTGCTCTCAGCCAGGCCGCGGCGTGCGAGGCAGTTGCCTGCCTGCCTTCGCCTGCGCTGCTCCTGAAATTGTCTGTTAAAAGGGGCCCTTCGGGAAGTGCCCCCTGCCCACCACAAACACACTTCCAGACGTGAAACCCCTCCTCGTGAATAGCAACTAGGGCTCAGGGTCAGACGCGGTGGCAGTTTGTGGTGGGTGGCATCAGGGTGGACACGGCTGGGTGCCTTCAAAGGACACTATCTTCTTGTTTAATAAAGTGAAATGTCACCTTCAAGCCGAAGTGAATAAAATAATCCCATTGCCTGCCTGCAGGCAGACACTGGGGATGCCTCCAGAATGTAAAGGAAAGTCTTGTGGGGGACAACCCAGAAACTCCAGTAGAGCAGTATGACCTTGCTGGGGCTTCCTTACAGAAAAATTACTGAGCCTCTATCATGAGCCTGGCACCACGGTCCCGTCAGTGAACCAACCCAGACTCTGAATTTCCACTCTAGATGGAGGAGGCAGATGTTAAACAAGAAAAGAGATGTCTGTGTGCATACATTTATAACACACACACACTATCAGTCTACATCTCTATAACTGCAGCTATGTGACAAAGAAGGCAGAGGCAGGGTGTCCAGAGGCTGGGGGCAGACATTCCCACCCTATCCTGCCAGCCACAGTCCTCCGCAGGCCTCAGTGTGGAGGGCCTTGGCTGAGGGCATCTGGGGGAGCCCCAGAAAATGCTGTTCTGGCAGCCCCATCCACCCTGGCCTCTGAGGGCTCAGGACAGGGGTGGGGGCAACTGCAGGTAGGGGTGTCTATGGTCACCCAGAGGATACTCCTGAAAGGCCGGAGATACTGAAAAATGAGCAAAAAGGGTGCATGCGTCAGGTGCAGGGAGGGGAGGAAGGGACAGGGAGAGCACGGAGACCCCTTAGATGGGTGGAGTGGGGTGAGACCAGGATGCCATCCCACCTGGGCCTGGGTATGTGATCTTGGCCTGCTCTCTCACTCCCCACCCCGAGAGCTCCTTGGCAGAGGTCTCCACCTCCCACCCCTCACTGTGGGTGTCTGGTCCTGCAAGTGAAAGATCAGGACAGGGATCAGGGCACTGGCCCCCACACCCGAGGGAGCCCAGGAAAGGGCAGCAAGCAGGGAGGAGCATCTGTGGGAAGAAGAGGGTGCGTGAATGAACAGAGGGGTAGACGAGGCCGAGGCCTGTCTAGGAAGCCTGGTTGGATCTACAGGTGCGGGAGGCCTGGATTCCTGTGTGGGCTGGGGGGTGGTCAGTGGAGGGAGGGAATCCCAGAATGACTTGAGGCCCCCAGGGGCCAGGGGTTCTGTCCGAAGAGATGACTCTGAGGTTGAATCTGCAGACAGGGAGGGAGGGGGAGACAGACTTCACTCTGAGGCCAGGGGGCCCATCCCTGGCCTCATGCAGGGGATACCAAGGCCTTATCGAGCCAGGGCAACTTTGATCAGTGGGTCAGAGCCTGGGCCAGTTTCTCCCATTTATGGCAAAATCTCAGGTAGCCCAACACCCCATGTAACTTGGGAGAAAAGTGAAAATCACACAGGGGCCTCCCTGGTGTCCCCACCACCACCGTGCACAGAGTTCACAGGAGTCATTAAGCACTTTCTGTGTGCCCAATAGTGTGCTTGGAGGTGATGGGGGCTTCCTGCCCTGCAGGGCCAAGTCTGCTGGGTTACAGCAAGACTGCTGACTAAGTTGCTCTTGGTCCCCAAGAGTTCCAGTCAGGGAGGGAGCCTGGGATTGGCCTTGGGAGTGTCCCTTCTCTCCTGGTCCTCAGGTGACTCATCTCTACAATGGGCAAAGCAATCCTGCTCTCCTCTCTCTGTGGTCACGGGGAGGAGAGAGACAGGAATTGCCAGGAGAAGGTTTAGAAAGGGAAGGTCTAGGTGGGGCAGGGAAGGGGCTGGGCACTGTCGCCCGTGTGTGTCTGCCCACACTCAGCCTGGCCTAGCTTACATCAGGCTCTCAGAGTCACCAGGTACTCCTCCTTCACTATGGGACTTTAGAGAGACAACTTGGGACAAAGACAGCAATTCAGAGCTTCTCCAGTAACGTCAAATATAACTGTTTCCCAGACCCTGTAGCCTTCCAGGGCTAAAGTGGGGGGTGACAGCTGTCTCTCAGGAGGTGTCCTTGGAGGAGGACTTGGGTGAAGTCTGCTTGGGGGCCTTGCAGCTTTGAGTCTGGAGGGGCACTGGGTGGTGGCTATGGGAAGGGGGCCTGCCTGCTGGGCACCTGAGTATCACCTCTGCCCATCTGTCCTGGTGACAGAAGATGCTGCAGCTTAGCCAGGGGGTCCAGCTGGGATGAGTGCCTGGAGCCTAGCTGCAGGGACACCCTCCTGCCAGGGCACGTTCCTACTAGAGGATGAGACAGGCCGGGGCTATCCAACGTTCTGGAGCCACTGGCAAGGAAGGCATGAAGAACGTATAAAGCCCCTGGCCGCAGGCTACCCTCCTGGGGACCTTTCTCTGGACGTCCCTCCCTTGTTGCTCTCTCTGGTTGCGCAGGGCTTCCCGGCCTTGGCCCTGCCATGCTCACTTTCCCTTTAAATGTTGTCCTGTCAATGTTCTTTATTTAGTCTAAAACAAAGCAAGCACCTGGGTTGGTCCAGGCCCTGTCTGAGTCCCTAGCCCCGACTCTGGACTTGGGCCCATGCCTGTCTTGAGCCTGGCACCCTGAGCGAGGTTGCCAGGGGGTCTATAGGCCCCCACCTTCCCACCTCCCACCCAGAACACAGTCCCTGCTACACACAGTGTACTCCCTCTGTCATCATTTAACCCATTAAATGGGTTAAACAGTAGCCCCTTTTACAGAGAAAGCACAGGCGGTTCAGAGAGGCAGTGGGACTGGCCCAGGGTCACACAGCTGGGTGGCAGGGGCAGTGGGTCATGAAGGGAAAGCTGGGAGGAGAACCTGGACCCAGGGCTGGCTCCCTGCACGGAGCTGGCACCCAAGAACATCACCGATTTCATAATCCCCCAGGCCATTTTCTGCCCAGATGGTTTTGTTCATGGAGATCCCTGTCAAAGAGATAGGACCTCTACCCTTGATCCAGGTGGAGAAGGAGAGGCACTCAACAAATGGAACTCCCCAGATGGAGCCAAAAGCTCTTCACCCTGGGAGGGCCTCACCCTGCTCTTCTGGGACCATAGAGCTCACTCTTGGCTTCCTGGTGGCCTTGAGGTTTCTTTCTGGCTATGGTTTCCTAAAGCACCTTCTTGGAATGTGGGGCCAGTGGGGCGGAGGCTGGTTTGAGATCTCAGTCCAAGTCTGTCTACCCTCTCCAGGTTCCCCTGGACTTTCTCCTGTACTCTGGACTGAGAGCCCTTTGAGGTGGCTTTGCCCCCTCTCTGTGCCCCTGCCAGCAATAGCGCTGGCATGTTCCGTAAATGCGCTGGCAGGGGCGCCAGCCAACTGTGGCCCCACGGTACTTGAGTTGGGGGGCACAGTGGGCGTTGGTAGGCTTCTCCACTTTGGGGGACATAGGTGAGGGTCCTTCCCAGGGCCAACTTTTCCAAATATAAGTTCTGCCTGCCCAACCAGACCAGGCCCCCCACAAAGGACATGTGAGGGAATCTTGTTCTGTGCCCCTCGCCTCTCCCAGCAGTGCCCTCCCACCCTTCTCTGTCCCATTACAAGCCAGCCTGTGCGTGTTTGCCTGGACCTCCCTGTGCAGCCTTCCTCTCGGGCCTTCTCCTTCTCACTGAGGGAAGGCAGGCCCTGGAGTGACTGAAGCTCCTGGCACTGTTCTGTGGCCCTATTGGAGGTCTTGGGCCTCCTGGAGCTGGGGGCACTGTCCCCACAGGTGATGGGCACAGGGCTGGCCCCTGAACTACTGCTCTGGCCAGAGGCGGCCCACAAGCAGGAAGCCACCTGCCTCACTCTCCGCCCACTGGTCAGTGTACACGGACACTGGCTGGTTCCACTGGGTCTGTCCAACTGTTGGGTCAGTGGGCAGGGCCTCCACATGGGCCAGAACAAGCACAGGGGTGCAGGACTGGCTGCTGAGCTCCATCCAGCTCCTCTGGTGTCCCCAGCCCTTCCTGAGCCCCCAGAGCAGGAGTCCCACACAACAGGTCTCTGTGTGTGGTGGCCCCAGAGTCAGGCTCTGTGCCAGGGACCAGCACACCCATAGGGGCTAAGGAAGATGGGTCAGCTCACTCCCATTTCGTAATAGGGGACAGCAGATGTTCCAGCCCTTGGGGCTGACAGGCCTCCTGTCCTCTGGCCACTGGTCAAGCAGGAGATTAGGGATGAGTCTCCTTGGCCATTTCCACCCCCTGGCTGTTAGTGCACTTCTTTTGGATGCCTAGAGGCCTAGGTTCGTAGGGGTCGGTGAGGTCAGCTCCACTTCCTGTGGGTACAGTGAGATATAAAGGGGCTTGGGGTAATTACAATGACAATAATAAGTAATCATAATGAGGTGTGACTTGTTGAGCTCATGCCACGTGCCAGGCACAATGGACAGGCTCATGCAGGGAGAGCCAGGCCATGGTTTTCCCTACTGACAGTAAGTGCACCGTTCACCTCGCGGGCACCCACAGGTGGAGAGCCGCCAGAGGGGCTTGGCAGGGGCCTTGAGCTATCTGAGGGCTGGAATCTGGTCCTAGTAATAGTTACCCTTGATTGCTGTGGTATGGCACAACCTCACTTTACCCTCCATGGCCCCCCAAGAGGGCATACTGTCACCCATATTGCAGAGGAGGAGATCCAGCACCCAGAGACTGGGGGCATCAGAGTCACAGCCAGGGGCTTGGTCCTTCCA
>CAUYRT010093603.1:0-31474 GCA_963574885.1 Lepilemur ruficaudatus
GGCTATTGCCACAGCCCTCAAGCCCCGCCAACATTGTGAGACTCTGTCTCAAAAAAAAAAAAAAAAAAAAAAAAAAAAACACCTTTAAAATAAGTTATAACAGGTGTACCTTGCAAAATTAAAAGGTCAGCTCTAATCCAGGAAATTCCAACCTAAATGTTTGATACAGCAAGACCTCTCAAATTATTTAAAAACATGTTTTCAAAAAACAAAATCAATTAGCTAACTTTAGTTTATAACACAAGTAAGTATCACAAAACATGTCATATTAAGAAAGATTTCTCAAGAATCAAAGAATACAGGGAGTAAAAATTTCTAAGGAAAGAGAAATAGAATAATTTCTTTCAATACCACTATAACCAGACATTCTGCACTAAGAACATATAAATCTATTTTCCTTTTAAAAAAGAATTAAATTTTAGCTAATAATTGCATTGGATGCTATTTTACTTTTTGTCATTATTTCCCTTAAACTCTCTGCTACATTCTATACTGTTGACTTCTGCCATCTTAAAACATCCCTTCCTTGGATTCTGGCGCATGATTAACCTGATTCTCACTTTATACCTTGGGTCTTCTCCTATCTCTGCTTCTTGTCTCCAACATTAGAGGAAAACCCTAACATGTAACCTCTGCTGTCCTAAATATGTACTCTTTCCTTCCAGATGAATATTCAATGATTAGCCTCAGCTCCTCTACACCAGTAACTCCTAAAATGTATCTTTAACCATATATCTTTTCTTCCTGCAAAGTAGATCTACCTTGACATCTCACCAATGTTTTTTCCTTATGTCAACTTTTCCTCTAAATTCCCCTACTTTTGTTAATGATAAAGTCTTCCTCTAGATATTTCAGACTCCATATCTTAGAAGCTGTCCTTACCTCTTTCAGTTGCCTCAAATCTGGACCAAGTGTCATCCTGTCTGCTCCCTCATAGAATTAGCTTTCCTTTTCAATTTCTAATTTCACTATATTAGCCAATGCTTTCATGACCTTGTATTATGTATATAGGGAATAATCTAACTCCATATTCTTAAACACTGGGGATCCAAGACTTGCATAAAGTCTGTAAACTTTTTTAATTTTGTTTTTAATGCTAATTTAAAATATTAAGTACATTCTAGATCATGAGATTACCACACCCTTTTGCATTTGCCATCATAGATTGATGCCCCCCAAAATTGCTTTAACTATAGAAAGTCAGTGAAAAAAGAACAGAGCAATCTTCGTACTCAAGGGATAAGTTCCTGACAAGTGAACACCAAATGTCATGTTACTGTATGAATGAAAATTTCAAGTTATTTGCAATAAAGCAAAGTGGCAAGAGAACCAAGTCATCACATTAAAGCACAAATATACAGAACAAAAAAAAAAAAAAAAAAGAACCTGTAGTCATTGGAAGGGAAAATGGGGAGTTATTATGTAATGGGTATAGAGTTTCAGTTTGGGGTGATGAAAAATTTCTGGAGATGGGTAGTGGTGATGGTCACACAACAACGTGAACATGTGTAATGCCACTGAACAATACTCTTAAAAATCATTAAAATAGTAAATTTTATGTTATGTACAATTTACCACAAAAGAGAGAATCTGCATATTCTCATTTATAACAACTATTTACTTTGACCAAAATATCATTGATCTATTTCAACTAATGATGTTAGTTTGAACTATTTTGGATTAGTTTGAATTTTATTGGTTTTAGTTTTATTTGTAAATTTGTCTTAGTAGCATAAAAACTTTGTCAAAATTAGGTGTTCACAAGAAGTTTGTTTCCTATAAAACAAATTTATACATAACTTGAGTTTAAAAATCAATGGTCTACTGGCTGGGTGTGGTGGCTCACACCTGTAATCCTAGCACTCTGGGAGGCTGAGGCAGGCGGATTGTTTGAGCTCAGGAGTTCGAGACCAGCCTGAGCAAGAGCAAGACCCCGTCTCTACTAAAAATAGAAAGAAATTACTTGCACAACTAAATATATATAGAAAAAATTAGCCGGGCATGGTGGCGCATGCCTATAGTCCCAGCTACTTGGGAGGTTGAGGCAGGAGGATCGCTTGAGTCCCGGAGTTTGAGGTTGCTGTGAGCTAGGCTGATGCCACGGCACTCTAGCCCAGGCCACAAAATGAGACTCTATCTGAAAAAAAAAAAAAAAAAATCAATGGTCTACCAATTAGTGTTAGTTACTATAATGATCCAAGTATTGTTCTAAATGAATTACGTATATTAATTCAATTAGTCCTCATAACAAACCAGTAATTTGGCTACAATTTTACCAAGGAGAAAACTGCAGCACAGAAAGAGGAGATCACTTACCTAAGATCATTCAGCCAATAACAGAGCCAGGATTTGAAGGCAGGCAATTTGGCTCCACAGCTGGACACATGGATATAACTGAATAATTTAGCTCCAATTTTCCCACCTCCAATCCATCCGACCATTTCAAATCACTTAAATAATAGCTTGGTACATAGGTTCCAATCTTCCTCCTCATAGTGAAATTAAATCCAAGTACTCTGGACTGAGATTTAATGTCTCTCTCAGTCTGGTCTCTTCTGATTTCCCAACTCAATTATTGAGGAGTCCCAGATTACATGAGTAATCTACTATGCTATTCTGGGCTAATAATAACAGCTTGTGACCAGTAAAGAAACCACTTTTCCCCATAGCATGATACAGTGCTTCTCAAACTTTAAAGTGTGCACACAGATTGTCTGTTAGAGCAAGGTGTCCTTTTAAAATGCAGGTTCTGATTCAGTAGATCCAGGATGCAGCTGAAGTCTGTACTTCTAACAAATTCCCAGGTGATGCTAAAACTTCCAATCTGTGGGACACACCTCAAGTAACAGGGTCATTAATGCAATTACTCTCACTCGTGAAGGAGTATATACGTGCCCTGTTCACCTGTTTCCCTCTCCCTTTTACCAATCAGAGAATCCTCTTACTTTCATGACCACGTAGAACATGCATGCAAACATTTTCTTTAGACCTCTTCCTCCTCCTTCCCATTTTCTTTTCCTTTTTTTTTTTTACTCCTTTGTAGACCCAAGGAACTACTTTCCATTTTCTACAAACTCTTCTCCAGTAGGCTGAGGAAAATCTTTCTCTCTACAACTATGTCAAATTAGCCTTGACTTAAAAAATGAAGATAATTTATATTTTCAAGTAGCTTGCATGTTTAACATACATGATTAACTGTTACAGACCTTTTCCTCTTCTTCCGTAACCGAAAAGCAAGTGCCTAGACTTTGGAGTTAGATTTTTGGGTCCCAGTCTAGCTCTCACACTTCCTTTCTCTGGAACACGGGGCAAGCTACTTAACTTCTCTGAGCCTCAGTTTCCTTAACTATAAAACGGGTTAACAACAGCACCTACCTCAGAGAATTGCCAAATTCTCCAACACAGGCTATGTTAACTGTTTTCCCTTACATCAACTTTTTCACCTAAGTTATTTCGTAAACGAAATTTTATGTCATTATCATAAACAAAAGTCAGTATCACTTGCCATGGTTAGCCAGCCCATAAAAACAAATGCCTTGAAATCACATGGCGTTATTAAATCCCAACTAGATACCTCTGCCTATCTATCCAAAGGGAGACTTTCTTCTGGATGGTCATCAACACATGCCACTGCGATGAACGAGTTAATACACCGCAATGAGTTTACAACGGGGCTCCATACGCGGTGCCCGCAACTCCGGGCCACTTTCTTTACAGGACCCATACTAGTTCATGCCCACATTTCGGGGCGTCCCACGCTACAATTATCAGCAAAAGCCTGGCGAGCAGTAGGAGCCCGGCACTGTCTGTGGCTGGGGACACGGGCCGGCTGACCTGACGGGATGCGCAGGGGCCACTTACTGGACTCGGGACGTCTCTTTCCAGGGCGCCAGAGGCTCCTCACACGCCCGCCGAAGGGCCGCTATCTCAGCTTGCAAGGCGCGCACCTCCGCCAGCTCGGCGTCCATGACGCGGCACAGAAGCGCGCCGGTGCTGAAGCGCCGCCGTCACCTCCCGACTGCCGCGCCTAGCCGGGCGCTTCAAGTCTCGCGCGCGCACTCCAGTGCGGACCATCCCGCAGCTCACGCGGGGGGAGACGGGAAAGCAACGCGTGGACCCCACTGCCCAGCGCGTCCAACTCCGCACTCGCGCGATATCCCGGTCCTTGACGTTCCATGGCTGTCTTGAAGCAGCCCCTACGCTTTCGAGAGAGCTGGAACGTTCCAACGCGAAGCCCGAGCGCTCAGCGGCCCACCCCACGCCAGCCACCTTAGAGCCACCCGGCCGCGTCACTGAAGAGGCGGTTCCGCATGACCTGAGGGGAGCGCCTGGTTGTTTTTCTTCCGATCCGTCACTTCCGCCGACCTAGTCCAGGAAACGGTGAACACATGGCGATAAGCCTCTTCAGTAGAAAGTCGGGGGTTTTGGTTTGGGCTCTTCGACGGTCGTTGAGGGGAAGGTGGCGGAGGCATCACGGTAGGCCGGAGAACGGGAAACGAAATAAAGAGCCCTCAGGAACTGAGTGTGGTAACGGAACCTTAGGAGGCTGGGCTGGAAATCGAGTAGGAAGGAAGAGAAGAATACTCCTGTGGGGACTTGTGACATCAAGTTAGGGGCTGCTGCACTGCTGGCTGCAGGAGAGGACGTGGTGAGGAGTGAGCTTAGAGCATGCGAAGTGACGGGGCCTCACCCTTAACTTCTTGGTGTCTTCCCGGAGGAAGAAGGCTGGGGTGGAGAGGTTGGGGGCGGGGGCTACCAGGAAGAGGTAGGCCTAGCTCTGCCCAGAATACATGCCATGCGTTGGGATTCTGGGCGCTGTTTTCTGGGCTCGCTTGGAAGGAGTCTCTTAGCTCTTGCTGATGGGCAGGGTGGGAGCTGAGCGCCTGTGGGGTGTTAAACGAGATGAAAGATCTTATGACGGTCCTCAGTAACTCTGGAAGAGTTTTCCTGAGTCTGTTGTAATCCAACAATTTGCGTAGTACAGTGTTAAGTATTCCAAGTTCTGAATTTAGATCTGGATTATAATCCTGGCTTCACCACTACTTTTAGGTATGGCATTAGGACGGTGACTTAACTTCATCTGCTCATCTGAGAAATAGGATACATGCAAACTACTTTGTACAATGTAGGCATACAGTAAAAACACAAATCTGTATTCACTGTAATTTCAGTTTGCTCTTTTTGTGCCTGAATAGCATTTTGCAAGTACTTTCACTGTGATGTAATGTTGTAATCGCTGCATTTATTTACTTGTGAGGAGCTCCAGGATGGAGACCTGTCTTTTTATCCTTTAGCACAGTGGTTCCCAAACTTTTTGGCACTAGGGACCGGTTTCATGGAAGACAGTTTTTCACGGGGCGAGGGGTGGGGATGATTTTCGGATGATTCAAGCACATTGCACTTATCGTGAAGTCAGACCTCTCTGCTAATGATAATCTGTAGTTGCAGCCTTTCCCAAGCACTAGCATTACCACCTCAGCTCCACCTCATCAGGCATTAGATTGTCATAAAGAACACGGAACCAAGATCTCTTGCATGTGCAGTTTACAGTGGGTTTCATGCTCTTCTGAGAATCTAATGCTACCTCTGATCTGACAGGAAGAGGAGCTTATGCAGTGATGCAAACAATAGGAAGCGGCTGTAAATACATACAAAGCTTCCCTCACTGGTGGCTCACCTTGCAACCGGTGGTTGGGGACTGCAGCTTTAGTGTATTACCTGCCACATCCTATTTCTGCAAATGTTTGCTGAAGCCAATAAGTGAGCATATGAATGAATGAAGGAAAAACACTTAACAACATGAATAAGTAAATAAGAAGGTGTAGAGTGTAATATTGTGGCCATTTTTAGAGGGAAAGTATTTGCCTGTTCCTGTGCCTTTGTGAGTGTGAGGGTGCAGTTCCGAAGTGCTTCATAGAGAATGTGGTTGTAGGGCTTGAGCAGAAAATCTCTAGGGATAAAACTTGGAAGCAATACAATAGCAAGTGAAACCCAAGTCCAGGTGACCAATTTAGCACAGAAGGTTAAGAGGAAAGAGTTGTTTGTTAGATTTGAGAAGAACTAAGGGAAAGAACTCTTCTCTGAATACAAGAAATTGCTTTTCCCACTAGAATACACTGAGTATATGCCCAGCCTTCATGAAAGCCAACAGAGAAACAAAGCGCCTTTTTGTGGGTGGCCTTGGTGAGGCCATTTCTGAAACAGACCTACAAAATCAGTTCAGCAGATTTGGAGAAGTTTCTAATGTGGAGATCATCACACGGAAAGATGACCAAGGTAATTTTATAGTCCTTCACTGGGTAAAAGTGGATGTATCTCAGGTCATGTTATAAAATAAAGTAACCTCAGAGATGAATATTAACTGTGAACACCAAGCATGGTGTGATGCCCTGGAGATGCTACATATGATTCAGAACTTGACCAGAATTAGTTTCTGAAATCAGGAAAATTCTAGATTGCAAAACATCCGATTTCAGAAACATATAACTTAGTTTTCACAGCTGACATTCTGACATTAAGTGTCTTGATAAAGTAGAATATCACTAGCATACAATCAAGATGTTTCCTTAACTGACTACTTGACATTTTTTTCTTATTGACTTTTTTGGAATATTTTGATAATCATACTTAAAATGCAATTTTTGTGTCCAGTCAAAATTAGATAAAGTTTTTCTTTCAAGGCTGGGTGCAGTGGCTCACGCCTATAATCCTACCACTCTGGGAGGTGGAGGCGGGAAGACTCCTTGAGCTCAGGAGTTCAAAACCAGCCTGAGCAAGAGCAAGACCCCGTCTCTACTAAAAATAGAAAAATTAACTGGCCATTGTGGCTCAGGCCTGTAGTCCCAGCTACTTGGGAGGCTGAGGCAGGAGGATCTGTTGAGCCCAGGAGTTTTAGGTTGCAGCGAACTAATATGATGCCATTGTACTCTACCCAGGGCAACAGAGCGAGACTCTGTCTCAAAAATAATAATAATAATTTTTTTCTTTCAACGAGTGAATTTTCAAAAACTAATTTTTTATTTTTATTTTTTAAAAACTAATTTTTTAAAAAAATTTAGAAACAATCATTTTTACATTGTTCCTAAATGAAAGTTTA
The DNA here is from genome assembly GCA_963574885.1 of Lepilemur ruficaudatus. Lineage (NCBI taxonomy): Eukaryota > Metazoa > Chordata > Mammalia > Primates > Lepilemuridae > Lepilemur > Lepilemur ruficaudatus. Next base: position 7,097 of record CAUYRT010093603.1, read on the forward strand.
AATAAATTTCTTTTTCTTTTTTTAGGAAACCCACAGAAAATCTTTGCATATATCAATATCAAAGTAGCAGAAGCAGACCTGAAAAAATGTAAGATAGCCATATACTTTCTGAAATATTTGCCAGTTTGTGTCACTGTGTCACTTGGAAAGACTTTGGTTCTAAATCTAAACCTCAACAGCATTTTTAAGTCATCTGGAGGGAAAACCATGATCAAGAGAATTCTGGTATCTTACAACTCTGCAGGTTTAGGTCCATCCCGTTTGGCATCCTAAGACAAATGGCATCACATTGCTATTAGGTTTTTAAAAAACTGCTATTCTCAAATATTTTGGAGGAGAGACCAAACTTTCACAGAAACTGCTGGATACACATACCCCACTGCATATTATGCCAAACTCTTCCTCCTCCATCTGTTCGTTTCTTGGGCAGCTAATCCTTATTGTTAAATACTGTAAGAAAAGGGCTTCAGAATATGCCCTTGAAAGACCATGTCCTTGAAATTGTGAAATCACTTGTCTGTAAGTTTAGTAAAGCCAAGGGTAAACAGTGGCCTTCAATGAAGAAGGAAGGGCAGATAATCCATATTGCCACTGATGCAGCAATGTATTCTAGTTACTTGGAGGCTGAAACGTCAAAAGACATTGAAAGATAAGTAAAGGGAACATGGTAATAGACAAAGAAGGCCATCAGTCTTTTATAATTTGATTTGCAAAAAGATTGCTTTATTGTTCAGTGAGGAAATATATGTGACAAATATAAAGTTGTGGTTAAGAACACTTCAGCTAGGCTATGTGACCTGTGGGAAGTTATTTAAAACTTATAAGCCCCAATTTGCTTATGTGATGAATGACAAAATATAGTGCTTGCCTCATAATATTACTGTAAGAATTAAATGATACATTTGTATTTAGTATAGTACCTACCACCTGGAAAATTCTATCTGTTAGTGGTTATTATTAAGGAAACAGATATGCAGAAAAATCAACTGCTGGGCATAGTAATTCAAACATAGTTCATTCATTTGCAGTTAATTCATTTGCAAGTTATACAGTAATAATTAGTATGAGGTGATAAGTAAAAGTAAGGTTCTACACGCCAGGCTCATGCAGTTAATTCTAGCACTTTGGGAGTCTGAGGCAGGAGGATCACTTGAGGCCAGGAGTTCAAACTACCGTGGACAACGTAGCAAGACTCTGTCTCTACAAAATTTTTTTAAAAAAGAAAAAACAAGTGGAAATTGAGTTCCCAGTCTAGCAAGCAGCAATAGCTTAAAAAAAAAAAAAATGCACAGGATTCCAAAGCGTTCTCTGATTTAACCTGAAAAGATTACATTAATGTTTCCTTGTTATAATATGGGAAATAAGAATGAAATATCAAATAAATGTCAGTTATTTAGAGGTTCCTGATGGTTTAGAAACAAATTGCAAGTTTTGCTTTACACATTTTGCCTCATTCCAATCTACTACCACTGTGACACAGGAAGTATAAGAACCCTTTTGGTAAGTGGTCAAGATGAAAGAGATCCTAGGTCCCCTCTCTCCAGGTCTCATTTTCTTTCTTCCACTTCCTCTGTGTCTCTTTGTGGTAAACAAGTCTAGTTTTCTTATTGCTAAATAATTAGAAAAAGCACATGCTGAAATATATTTTTGCTTTGCCATATACTTGGGTAATAATTCTTTACCGTAATTATAGGTATGTCTGTTTTAAACAAAACAAAATGGAAAGGTGGAACATTACAAATTCAGCTAGCAAAAGAAAGCTTTTTGCACAGGTAAGTTTTGCTCCATGTGAATTTAAACCCTATTTTTATCTTGAAAATGGTTTTATATATTCACTTAATTTATTTGAAATTATCAGGTAATATATTATTACATTCTTGGCAAATTCAAGCATAACAAGTAGAACTAAATATCTCTCAACTCTGAATCCGCTACTGAAAACAGTAATTCAGGGCATTTATATATGTTTGTATTAACCTAGAAAAGTATATCTATGTATTTATTTTCTCTTTTAGCACAATCTTTTGTGGCAATGTAGATTTCCCCCCTTCTTTATAACAGCTGTTAGTACTGTTTCAGAAAATGCCTATACCACAGTATAGCTTGTCCCTCCCCTCTGATGGACATTTATTATTTCCATTTTTTCATGATCTTAGATGATTGTTGAGCATGTGTCCTGCATTTGTGCAAGTGTTTTTCTAGGGTTTTTGTGTCAAAAAAAGGAGTTAGGCTGGGCACAGTGGCTCACACCTAAAATCCTGGCACTCTTAGAGACTGAGGCAGGAGGATTGCTTTGAGCTCAGGAGTTTGAGACAAGCCTGAGCAAGAGCAAGACCCTGTCTCTACTAAAAATAGAAAAATTAGCTGGGTATCATGGTGCATGCCTGTAGTCCCAGCTACTTGGGAGGCTGAGTTAGGAGGATCACTTGAGCCAAGTAGTTTGAGGTTGCAGTGAGCTGTGATGATGCCACTGCACTCTAACCAGGGCAACAGAGCAAGAGTCAGTCTCAAAAAATAAAAATAAAAAAAAGAGTTGCTGAATCTTAGATTTATCCACATTTAAATTTTAATAGACACTACTAAATTGTTTATGTTGATATTATCTATTAATGCTAATATCGTACAAAGTTATAAAGATAATAGGAGATCCCTGTGTGAGAGTAATTATACAAGTGATTTAAAAACAAGACTGTGTAACAACCATTAGAGCTTTTAAAATCCTAAAGGTATTATCAGGGAGAAAAAATATTAGTTTGGCAGCTTTCAAAATTGGAGAAAATCTAAGAATATACAGATGGAACAACCAAGAGGGTTGATGAGATTGTTCTAAACCAATGAAATGTCCTAAGAGCAGATAGATACAGATTAAAACAAATGGCAGGCAGCCTACTGGAGGCATATTTTAGGGGACTTGTCTTGTGGAAAAAGTGAGAATTTGATTTTGTTCTTCGGCTGGAGGCCTCTGACTAACAGGGTGGTCGTGTACCATTCATTCAGTAGTATTTGAGTGCTTACCGTGTGCAGGCACTGGAGCCCCATGATGAGCAGTGTGCACCACAGTGCAGCTGCCTTGGAGTACGTGTGTCAATGTGCAGGAGGAGCATGAATATCATGGCCATTCTGGGAGGTGGAACATAAAGGAGACAGATCAGAGGCAGTGAGACCAGTGAGGACTGGTCAGTGCAGTTGTCCAGTTCTAAGTAAGGTGGGGTAATTTGCATTGGAGGGTTGAAATGGCATCTTCTTGCCATTTCACCTTGCCTTCTACCTCTTATGAAGGTAGAAATAATCAAGACTTACCAAATTGGGCTCTGAAAGCCACCTCTTCCTCATGGAGGAGAGTGAAGGGAGAAAGGATACATAAAATTTCAAAAGTACATAAGTTGAAAGGGGAAAATTGAAAGAGCTTGTGATCCATGGTCTCTGTCTTCCAGGAAGGGGAGCTGGGACATCTGCTGGAGCAGAGCACAGGTGTGGGAGTGGATGTTAAGGCTTAGGGAACCTGACTGGAGTGGGCAGACCAGGAGGAGAGAAATTTCCGTGCTCTAGTTTAACAGCCCTGGTGGAAAAGCCCCTTGATCCTGTCCAGCCCTATACTGCTCAGTTGCTGGCAGTAGGGGCCTGGTCAATAAATTACGATAATTTTGTGTAATGGCATGGTGCACAGCAATTATGGTGATGTTTTCAAAGAATACGTGATAATAAGTTGATACATGAAGGGTACCCAACTGTACTTAGAGTATTATCTGGATTACATTTTAAAATGTACATATTTACATATAGAATGGAGGTGAAGTAAGCAGACAATGTTAGCAATAGGATATGGGATAGGGAATACGTTTTGTTTTCTTCATGTTCCTGTATCTTTCAATATTCTACAACGAAAACATATTACTTATGTGTTCCGAAAATTATGTAAATTATTATGCTATTAACAAAGAGTTTTGTTTTATTTTGGTTTTTAAAACTATAAAGTTATTTACTTTATAAATAACTATAGTGCTCATTTTGAGTCACCTGAAGGGAAATAATCATTTCACATGATTGATTACATTAACTCTTTTATTTATATTTTCTCTTTAATGCAGATTGGCCCAAGAGAGAGAAGAAGCAAAAAGAGAAAAATCAATAACAGGCAACAGCAACTTGTTAGAAAACACGGAAGGGGTGAATTTCCATATGAAAGCCGTGCCAGGTACAGAAGTGCCAGGGCACAAGGTGAGTATAGTCAAAGCCAACCCAGGAGCTGACGTCTGAGACTATGTGATCGCATCTGTCACATCTAAAGCCAGATGCCTTTTTTCCCTTGCTTTGAAGCAGATGACATAGATAGTGCTTTATGATTTTCAAGGTGTGTTTACAACTTCTGAGTAAGCATAGTTCTCCACCATTTTATAGAAAGAGAAATCAAAACCCAGGCCAAAGTGAACGTATAAGGAACATAGGTGGTGAGGAGTACAGGCAAGTCTCAAGTTTGCCTTTTTAATGGCTAATGTTTTTTGTGTAGCATCCTATATGGCTTACTTAGGTTGATAGCTATTCCAAATTTCCTTTTTTTAATTTCCTCTCACAATTTTTCTCTTTGAGAACTCTTGTTTCATTGTCAAAAAACTAAACCCAACAGGAATCATAGCCCACTGTGAGTTCATAGCCCACTGTTGAGTTCAGTTGTTAAAAATTATATTTCTATAATGTAGTTATAATCTTTTCCCTTTGTGACATATAGTAAACAAATTCTTTTTTTTTTCTTTTAGAATTGGGTTGTGAGTAAATTTGGAAGAGTCTTACCTGTTCTTCACCTCAAGAATCAACATAAACGTAAAATATCCTTTATGATTGGCCTCTTAGAGTAATTATTATTTGCTAGTGATGGATATTGGCAAAATATCTTTAGCATTTCACAGCCTCTATCAATAAGTCTTGAGGTGTTTATTAAGTAGTGTGTTATCTTCCCAATTTCTAAGCAAGGTATTTACCTACATATGTGAAACACATAGAGAATAAAGAGAGACTAGAGTGAGGTTTTATACAGTAAGAAATTCAGGGGATGGGTGAATTCACACATAACGGGCACAATATACACCATCTGGATGATGGGCACACTTATACTTTGACTCAACCTATACAAAAGCAATCCATGTAACCAAAACATTTCTAACCCCATAATATTCTGAAATAAAAAAAAAATTTCCAAAAGGGGGGAGAAAAAGAAATTGAAATGCTGAGTGCCAAAGAAGCAGTTTTGCTTATTAATTTATTCATCTTCTTGATGCACTTGGATTTAAAGCTGTTGCTAAGGGAGCTAAAATGGGGTGAAAGAACAAGGGACCATCCTTAAAGAAACTTCTAGAAGAACTGAGTTATGTTTTAACATAATAGGAAGTAGTCCTGGAAGGAGGAAAATAGTAGATAAAAATATGTAGACACGCAAAAGAACGGTGGGTAAAAAAGAATTTGGAACCCAGGGAGAACAAATTCTGATGCCCATTCAATAAGGTCAGATTGTCCAAGATCTTGAAAACCATAGACTTCCCAGCAGAGCCCTCTCTTGGTATACCCTTCAGCTCTTAACCCTGTGTTTCAGTCAGGGAGGCAGAAACAGTTCAGTTATGTCAAACAGAGGGCATGTAATACGTGAAATTGGTTTTAAAAAGTGCTGGAGGTGGCCGGACGTGGTGGCTCATGCCTGTAATCCTAGCACTCTGGGACGCCGAAGTGGGCGGATCGTTTGAGCTCAGGAGTTCGAGACCAGCCTGAGCAAGAGCAAGCCCCATCTCTACCAAAACAAAATAGAAAGAAATTAGCTGGACAACTAAAAATCTACATATAAAAAATTAGCTGGGCATGATGGCGAATGCATGTAGTCCCAGCTACTTGGGAGGCTGAGGCAGGAGGATCGCTTGAGCCCAGGAATCTGAGGTTGCTGTGAGCTAGGCTAACGCCACGGCACTCTAGCCTGGGCAACAGAGTGAGACTCTGTCTCCAAAAAAAAAAAAAAAAAAGTGCTGGAGGAGCTGAAAGCTGATAGTCAGGTTGCCTAGTGATTGACAACTGCAATAAACCACTCCCACCCTTGGGGATAGAGAAGCAAAAAGATGTGTCCTCAGAGCCCATGGCTACTGTGCCACTGAGGCCACTGCCTGAATTGAGGTCCCAGTAGCACTGGCCATAGCTACTAATTCTGCCCTCCCTGATAGTGCCACAAAGTCAGGAAGTATTGATTTTTTTTTCCTCTCCATCTTCTGGCTTCCCACCAGTGGCAGCCACTGACAGCGAGGAGTAGATATTAAAGGGTAGTAGAGATAATAGACACTTTTTGGCACACCTCACATATAATTGGCATGTGTTAAGTAGCTACTAAATGAACAAAGGAACTTTAAAAGAGCGATAGCTTAAATAATACTTGTCTATTCATATGTTTTAGGGATTCGGCAAATGGCAGTTATTACAGTGCATTCACATTAAGTAGAATCTTTCTGGATAAAGTCAACAACAAAACAGCCCTGGTAAAGAATTATTAGCTTTCTAATAAAGACCTAAAAAATGTATTGCAGGCCAGGTGTGGTGGCTCACATGTGTAATCCTAGCACTTTGGGAGGCTGAGGTGGGAGGATCACTTAAGCCCAGGAATTTGAGACCAGCCTCAGCAACATAGCAAGACCCCGTCTCTATAAAATTTTTGTTAAAAAATTAGCCAAGCATGGTGGTGTGCACCTGTAGTCCCAGCTACTCAGGGGGCTGAGGCAGGAGGATCACTTGAGCACAAGAGCTTAAGATTGCAGTAAGCTGTGACGTCACTGCACTCTAGTCCAGATAACAGAGCAAGACCTTGTCTCAAAAAAAAGAAAAACTGTATTGCAAAGAGTTAATTCATATGAAATGGATGTCATTGAACTAGGAGAATCAGAGCTAGGCCGAATAAGTACTGAGAAGAGAGGAATGGCCAAAAGAGTTTGAGAATAAAGGACATGTGTCATCTAACCATGCCCTTCTGAGTTCCCCTGAACCCAAAACTCTGTCTGCTAGATATACAGTCCTGGGGCTGTATACCTAGAATATAATCTGAACAGGTTTTCTGTAATATCCACATATGGTCCAAGTATTTTTTGCCAGCTAATAGTGGTGGTACTTGGTTTTAACTTGGGATATGTAATTAAAAGCTCAATTTCTTAGACCCTGAAAGGTCACCTAGTGAAGTTCTCATTTTGTTTGATAGGAAACTGAAGGTAAGTAAAGATAAATGACTTGCTTGAGATTAAACAGTATTTTTTGTTTCACCAGATTGATAGGTTTTCCTAAAACTAGTTTTGTTCCTTGACTTTGGGTAACATCATAAAATATGATCCATCAAAATACTGCCACAACCTAAAGAAAATAGGGGAGGATTTCCCAAATACCATTCCTGTATCCAGCCTCACTTGGGAAATAGAAGGAGGCAATGACCCTATGAGTAAAAAACGAAGAGGAGAGTTCTCTGACTTTCGTGGCCCATCTAAGAAGATGATAAAAGTGCCGAAGGACAAAGATTCCACTGGGTCTCTAACCATGAATCCAAGATCCAGTTGGGTGATGGAGAGTCCATACTTAACACAGCAACAAGCTGCACAAAAAAGACCTTGTGATTCCATTACTACTAATAAATCACCCCCTGAACTTGGTCCTGATACTCAAAAATTTAATAATGTACTTTTTCAGACATCTGGCTTGGAAACTGCCAGGAAGAGAAATAGCATGTCTGATGATGATATTGATTCTGAAGATGAATTAAAAGCAATGATTGCAAAAGAGGAAAATTTACGGAGAACTACATGGTCCTCAATAAATGAATCTGAAGATGATCCCTTTGAAGTTGTAAGGGATGACTTCAAATCAGATGTTCACAAACTTCATTTAATGGGTTTAGATATCAAAAATAATGTCTCTTGCCATGTTAGTGATAATGATATCATGGGAAATGACTATGAGTATGATTCAGGAGATACAGATGAAATCATTGCAATGAAAAAAAAGGTCGATAAGGTCAAAAACAGTACAGAATTTTCACAAATGGAAAAATCTATATACAAGAAAACTTCTTTCAAAAATAGAGAAAACTCTGAGCTTTCTGGTCATTGTATTAAAGTACAAAAAAGTAAAAACAATGTAAAGTCAGCCCTCACTCGTGGGGTGAAACCTCTTAATTGTAAATCTCCATCTGACTCCAGTGGCAGTGAAGATGCTGGTTCTACATCAGAATTAGCTGAGTCTGAAGGAGACAAGGATTATAATGCCATCATGAAACACTGTCTCCGTGTGAATCTCACTTTAGCTGATTTGGGACAGTTGGCTGGCAGTGATCTGAAGGTTCAAAATGAAGATACTGAGAGTGATAGCGTAGAATCCACCACCCACTGCAACTTTGACAGAGTTTCCAAGAGCCCCAAGACTCCTGATAGCTTCCACAGAAGACAACAGTGTATTCATCCTGAGGAAATTGTGGCTTCCCTTTTAGAAGGAGAGAACACCTGTGGTAAACAGAAACCAAAGGAAAACAACTTAACACCAAAATTTCAGGCTTTCAAGGGAATAGGCAGTCTCTATGGAAAGGAGTCAATGAAAAAATCCTTGAAAAGGAGTGTTGCACCTAACAATATAAGTGAAGATCAGAATTCCTTGAAACATGAGGATCCCAGTAACATTTCCATGGAAAATGGTTCCCCACATGCTAATGGCTCATCAAATGAACTGACTCCATGCCAACATGCAGAGAGGGCAAATGGCCCAAACCATATTCAGCCTCAAAAAAGACAGTCCACTTTTGAGAGTCCAGATTGCAAGGTTGTGTCCTCCAGCAGTTCAGAAAAGGGAAGTAGGAATTTTATTAATAGTCTGTTGCCATTAAAAGATAAGAAATCCTTAAGTGCAAAGACTCACAAGGTAGGCTTTGAAAAAGGTAGTTGCCATAGTACCACAAAGACAAAAGTTTCAGAGGAAGAAAGGTCTGATTCAAACAGCCTCACATCTTTTAATAAATCACCAAAGGTCTCTTCTAGGAAGGACACTCAGGAAAGCAAAACTGATTTTTCACTTTCTATTAGTAACTCTTCAGGTGTGAGTGCTAAGGGTAAGCATGCTGAAGACAACCAGAAGCGTTTGGCAGCCTTGGAGGCAAGGCAAAAAGCAAAAGAAGCACAGAAGAAGCTGGTGCATGATGCTCTGGCAAATTTGGTGAGTGTATTTTCAATCTGTACATTTAACAAGAACTTTCTGGATAAAGTCAACAACTGAAAACAATTCAACAACAACAATGAAAAGTGCAACTTTTCATTCCCCTGAAGGTAGGTCTGCCCCCTAAGAGCTGATTGTCTTAGTGTTTACCAGTTTCATGTTTTGTGTCCTTGAGTTAGAAGTGTTTTCACCCTGTGTAGTATATTCCAAAGGAAGTGAGATTAAACTCTGTTTACTGAAAACATGTTTAATTAATTTGCTTTTATCTAAAATTTTCTCTAATTCTGTTTAGAAGCTGTAACTGATATATTAACTATATAATTAAGTAATATATCTAATATGTCTGAATTTACATATAAATCATTACTAAATGATTTATACCTTGCCAAGTCTTGCCGAGATTTACTGTAATGCACCTTTGTTCTTTTTTCCAACAGTTTTTAAGTACATCTGTACAGTAAATGCCAGATTTACAGAATGAGGATGTTGGTCCTGCTTCTTATGCAGTTATTGGCTAATGGTGTTGCAGACAGTAACAGTTCAGTTCCATGGGGCAGAAAGAGGGGTATGTCCCTGTGCCCTGGCAGGGTGCAGGAGAAGCATCAGGCCTGTCAGCAGGAGCTTCCTCAGCTTGAGCCAAGTAGTGTGAAAGAATAAATAGGAGTTGGTCAGGCATAGGTGAGAAGTAGGAAGGGAGAAGAAAGCCATTCCAGGAAAAAGAAACAGTCTGTACAATAGTGAATATTTTTAATTAGTGTGACTGAAATTTATAGAGTGTGAGGCGGCAAGAAATGAGGCAAGAGCAATAAGTAGGAGTGAGTTGTGAAGAGGCTACAGAAGTTAGACTTTATTCTTAAAGCTCTGAAAAGACAGTGAAAAATTTTAAGCAAAGGAATGAAGATTAGTTGTGTCTATTTTGGAACAGGAGTTGGTGAACTACAGCTTGCTGGCCATATAGCCCATGGCCTATTTATGTATGGTCTTCAAGTTAAAAATGGTTTTTGAATACAGGACAGAGACCATATGTGGCCTGCAAAGCCTGAATACTTATCCTCTGGCCCTTTACAGGAAAAGTTTGGCGACTTCTGTTTGGGAGAGATCCTTTAGGCCATGATGAAAACAAATTGAATGGGTCAAATCTGGAACCAGGGAGAGCCTTTGGGAAGTTGAGACCCAAACCCAAAATGACAATAGAAATAGATTTAAGAGATACCAAGAAGGCTGAATTGATAGGACTTGGTGATCACTCGATAGGGAGAGAAAGAGGAGTTGTAAGTTTCTGTCTTGGGCAAATAAACGTATGAGGATGGCGTTCACCAGATAAGGAAAAAGGACAGGAAGTAGACCTGGCAGGGGAAGGAGATGATAGCTTTGGACATTGTTCAGTTTGAGGTTCAGTTATCGTAAGATGTAATGCTTTCGATGACCTCTCTAGGATGGTCATCCAGAGGACAAGCCAACGCACATCATCTTTGGTTCTGACAGTGAAAGTGAAACAGAGGAGATATCCACTCAGCAGCAGAGCCATCCAGGAGAGGAACTGGTGAAAGTAAGAAGTTCAGATGTCCTTATGGGTCTTTGTCTACTTTTGCAGATCCAGTTCGGTCTATTGCATACCAAGACCTCCACACAACTGCCAATCTCAACATAAAATCTTCCTGAGAGCCTCAATGAGACCCAGGGCTCCTCAGGCCACCACGCACAAGACTATAGGGTCTTGGAGATTTTCTCCCATATGAACCTATATTCTCTACATCATCTGCAAAATGACATCAATATTAGTGAAACACAGCAGAAAGTGTTCTTGCATGTAATAATAACTACCTCCCAAATCCAGGCTGTATTGGGGAGCACCTGGATTAATGATCCTTGAGGCCAGTTAGATATAACTGAGACAGGAGTTAACATCTGACACGCCATCTACGCGTTGCTGGTAGATGCATCTGGGTTGTTTTTATTTTATTTTTTAATTTTTTTAATTTTTATTTTTTATAGAGACAGGGTTTTGCTGTGTTGCTCAGGCTGGTCTCCAACTCCTGGGCTCAAGCAGTCCTCCTGCCTCAGCCTCCCAAAGTGCTAAGATTATAGGTGTGAGCCACTGTGCCCTGCCAGGGTTGTTGGCTTTTAAATGTGAGGGAGAAGATTACATTATGAAGGACATGCTGATTGACTCATTTATTAATAAATGTTTCTGTTTTCTCATAGGAGTCTGTGGGTAAAGCATCTGGGAAGCTGTTTGACAGCAGTGATAATGAGGACTCTGATTCTGAAGATGATAGTAATAGGTTCAAAATTAAACCTCAGTTTGAAGGCAGAGCTGGACAGAAGGTTAGTGAAGACTGAAAATAATAAAACTTGCAAGATGTCCTTATCTTTTGACATAGTCCTTAAATATAGGTAAATGCAGGCAGACCTTGATCCACATTTCGATGTTGGAATGTTTATTTTGGGAGCAGGTGCTCTGGGAAGGTGTACTTGGAGAGTCATCCTTAGAAGCAATTTCTTGAGAATGTGGCTATCAATTGTGTATGTTCTTTGTCTGTGCAGCTCATGGATTTACAGTCACACTTTGGCACCGATGAGAGATTTCGCATGGACTCTCGATTTCTAGAAAGTGACAGTGAAGAGGAACAGGAAGGTAAATGCTTCATTGTCCAAACAGTCCTGATGTCAGAGCTGGGAGACCATAAGAAATCATCTAGTGTACCTCCTTTGTTTAATACATGAAGAAATTCTGCACCCCAAGACATTGAATTGCGGAGTATATAATCAAATATTTAGTTAACTTATTATATCTTATTTGTTTGTACGTATTTATTTAGGAAAAGATAATTACTTGAAGCTGCCAGAAAGGTAAGGAATAGATAGCATCCACCAAAGGTGCCATTTTCTTCCAGGTTCCTACCTGCAGCCCATGTCAGTTGATCAGCAGATTCTGGTTAAGTCCATGAAAGAGTTATGTCACCTGTGGCTTTCTAAAAGTGTTCGCCTTCCTCTAGTGTGCCTGATGGGGGCAGATTTTTTTTTCCTTTTTTTTTTAAGCAGTGTATCATTGAACGCTATTCTACTTGAAGTCATTCTTATCTGGATATACCTAAGAGTAATGATGCTCTCATAAGCATCCTAATTCTACTCTTTTACTTCCTGTAGCATTTTTCACAGCAGTTCTAAACTTTATCTACAAGACTTTCTACTCTTATCCTTTCAAAAGCTCTTACCTCCTATGTGTAAGTCTTGAATGAGCTCCTTGATTTCCTCTCCTAGCCTCAGAACTTCTGTGTCCTTACCTTCTTTTTCTCTACTTCCCAAGTTATTATAATATAATCTACCTCTTAATCCTCACCATTCATGTCCTATTATGCCCTTTGTAACTTGCATTTTCATCCTTTCCTTTCCTTCTAGCTCCTTCCTCTTTCTACAGATGTAGTTATGTCTTATGGGTCCCAAAAAAGTCATTCCTCTAATCATGCCAGTTTTCAAGTCTCCATTCCATCTCTTTTTCAGTTCTAAATTTGAAATGAATAATTACATCTAATTCAGTAGCAGTTGACTTTTTATTGAATATGGTCTCTGTTTTGATCTCCCAATTCTTTGAGGTAAATATTATCAATATTGTTCATTTCAGGAAAAAGGTTCAGGGAGGCTTATATTAAATTCTCCAGGACCTACACCAACTCTGTTTCAGAGCCGACGCTTGACTTTCTCACTCAAAATTCCATGTTGAAAACACAGGAATGAACAGAATCTTGGGAATAGCCTACATTTAGAAGCTACATATAGAGGTTATTAACTTCTGCCACTTTTGTCTGTCTCCTTACAACTCTTTGGGTATCTGGCCTCAAAGCTATAAACAACTTGTTCTCTAAGTGCAGTGGCATTGCCTACAACAACACACTCTTCAGCTGACCTATAGCATTTGTCACTGTTGATCATCCTTTCTTGGAATGTTCTCTTCACTTTACTTCCCTTGCATTATAACTTCCTGGTTTTCTTCCTAATCCTTTTTTTTTTTTTTTTTTTGAGACAGAGTCTCACTCTGTTGCCCAGGCTAAAGTGCTGTGGCATCAACCTAGCTCACAGCAACCTCAAACTCCTGGGCTCAAGCAATCCTACTGCCTCAGCCTCCCGAGTATCTGGGACTACAGGCATGCACCACCACACCTGTCCAATTTTTTCTATATATATTTTTAGTTGTCCAGCTAATTTATTTCTATTTTTAGTAGAGACAGGGTCTCGTTCTTGCTCAGGCTGGTGTCGAACTCCTGAGCTCAAATGATCCACCCGCCTCAGCCTCCCAGAGTGTTGGGATTACAGGCGTGAGCCACCGTGCCTGGCCATCTTCCTAATTCTTGATTCCTAATTCTCCTTTTGCCTCCAAATGTAGGTTTTGCCCAAGGGTCTATGCAAGCCCCTTTGGCTTTAGCCTTCACTTGTACTTGAGTATTTCCCAAATTTGAGTCTTCTTTGGTCCTGACTGTTCTGCTGAGCTCCTAACTGGTCTTTTTTTCAATTCCTACTAGATTTTTCCCGCAGGCTTTCCTGAATTTGTGTTAAAACTCTCCAAAATTGAATATCTCTCTTTCTCTCTATAAAGCTCTTCCAGACCCTTTTCTCTGTGTTGTTGGTGCTTCCATTCATAAGGCAATCAGGCATAGAACCTCTGTCTTTTTTTCCCTCTTCCCATCTTTCGAGGTACAATTTTTTGTCTGTCTAGCAAGTAAGTAGCACAGCCAGCCTACATCACCTTGAGCCCTTTCCAGCATTGTTTTCTACTTCTTACTAGATTAAAATTGAAATTTCTGTTTTTAGAAGTCAAGAATTTTTGAATATTACCATTTCATATATTTCAACCTAATGCAACATAAACTTTTATGTACTTTCCTACTTTAATATACATATTCGTTTTGTGTTCGACGCCTTGCATGCTTTCCTCCCAACTCTAGGGATATGACTTTGTCTTTCCTACCTCGTACTCTACTGGTTTATGAAGCATTTTTTATCTAGTTAAACATAATCTTGACCTCCTTTGAACCCTTAGAAACTTGTGGGGTATCTCTGTAGAAAACTTAAGAATTTTATTCTAGTTTGTATTTGTTGGTTATTTATATCCTGTAATAAATTGAAAGGATCATAGAGGCTTAAAGTTCCTTTGTATTTCTATAATCCAACCTAGCTGTTTAACTTTGTTCTCTGATATTTGTCTGTTTCGGGTAGTTGAGCATAGCAGCTTATAGAATTCCATGATGCTGTGTGTGTGTAGGGCATATGACTTTTTCCTGCAATACTTGTTACTGAATCAAAGACTGAAGCAACTCTCTACTACTGTTACATTAAGTCAGTAAAATTACCACTTTTCACTTTATCATTTTTAGATTTATGTGTAATTTAGATAAATTACGTTTTTAGAATGTTAAAAAACCAGTCTGTGACCACTTTAGTTTTATAATTATTACTATCTTGCTGTATTACATTTGCCAATATTTATCTTAAAAATTTTAGACTTGCCTCTGAAAGCCATTAATTCCAAACTCATTTTTATCATTAGAAATAGAAGTTAGACTTTTTGCTTGCTGGTCATACAAATTTTCTGGGTTTGCTGTGGCATGAGGGTCTTCAGATAGAGAGGTTAGTGAAATAAGGTTAAACTTTCTTTTTCCTATCCTAATGGACTTTGTACATGTTTAGGTGCTTGGTAAGTATTTGATGATTGATATTTCTTAAGCTATGTTTGCAAAGAGATTACTAATTATACTTTTCCCTCAGAGGTAAATGAAAAGAAATCTGTTGAAGAAGAAGAGCTTGCTGAAGAAAAAAAGAAAGCTCTGAATGTCATGCAAAGTGTTTTGCACATCAACTTAAGAAATTCTACAAGTAAAGGATCAGTACCTGCTAAGAAATTTAAGTATGGTTTATGTTCCTTCTCATTCTACTGTGTTTTCTTTGCCATAAATGCCTTCTTGAACTCAGCTTAAAACTTGGCCATTTTTAACTTCCCAACGAGGGCAATTAGCAATATGTATCAATCAGACACTTAAAAATATACTTAACTTTGACCTAGTGATTCACTTCAAGAAACTAATCTTAAATTATTTCTGTATTTATATACTTAGATCTCAGTGGCATTGCTTCCATTAGTGAAACAATTGGAAAACATTTTAAATATTAACTGTAAAACTATTAAACTATATAAATGTAACTATTAAGGAAAATTTAAACATACGTAATTTAGAGAGATTAGTGTAATGAAACCCTGTACACCATTACCCAGCTTCTACAATCATCAACACATCACCAGTTTTCTGTACCTTTATTTGACACCTGCTTTACCTACTGAAATATTTTATGTAAATCCCAGATAGTGTAGCATTTTATCTGTGTGTATTTTAATATGTTTAATTTTTTTGTTTGTTTGTTTTGAGACAGAATCTCACTGTGTTGCCCAGGCTAGAGTGCTGTGGCGTCAGCCAAGCTCACAGCAACCTCAAACTCCTGGGCTCAAGCGATCCTCCTGCCTCAGCCTCCCAAGTAGCTGGAACTACAGGCATGAGCCACCATGCCCAGCTAATTTTTTCTATATATTTTAGTTGGCCAATTAATTTCTTTCTATTTTTTTAGTAGAGATGGGGTCTTGCTCTTGCTCAGGCTGGTCTTGAACTCGTGACCTCGAGCGATCCACCTGCCTCGGCCTCCCAGAGTGCTAGGATTACAGGCGTGAGCCACCACGCCCCGCCAACATGTTTAATTTTTAAGGTTAAAAATATTCAGGGAATCTCAAAACAGGCAATTTAAAATACTATTTCTAATAAGATCTGTTCTTTGATGTTGTTTAGCTTTATATTGCCAAAAATTAGAATCTTTCCAGTATTGAATTATAATTTGCTATTTATTTTTTGCAGTAGTGTTCTTCCAACCAACTTGCACTCCTTTTTTTACACAGGGACATCATACGTTATGATCCAACGAGGCATGACCATGCCACTTATGAAAGAAAAAAAGATGATCAGCCAAAAGAAAGGTAATTAAAGCTACTTTTTTTTAGCAGTAGGATCATATGAATTAGTCTTATTTCAGACAATAAGAAAAACTAGGTAGTAACCAGTATCCTAACCATTGGTCCCACTGTGTATAGTTTAAGATTATCAGGGATGGGGGAGGGTAGGCGTTAATTAGAGAGGAATTATTGACATGGTGAAGGAAGTCTTACTTTTTTGTTTTGGTATTTTTTTTTAGTTGTAATTTGAAATGGGGTCTCCCTGTGTTCCCCAGACTGGTCTTGAACTCCTGGCCTCAAGCTGTTCTCCCACGTCAGCCTCTCAAAGTGCTGACATGAGCCACCACTCCCGGCCAGTTTTACCTTTTGACAGAAGAATCTCTTGCACATAAATGATATGTGCTCCTACTCTAGTATGATACTATCTATTTGTATTAGTATCTTGTGACTGCTATAACAAGTCACCATAAATTTGATGACTTAAAACCACAAAAATTTATTTCCTTACAGTTCTAGAGACTAGAAATCCAAAGTGAGGGTTATTGGAAGGGCTGTATTCCCTTTGGAGATTCAGAGAAACAAATCCGTTTTGTGCCCCTCTCCCAGCTTCTAGTGACTGCCACCAGTTCTTGGTTTTCCTTCACTTGAGGTCACGCCACTCCCATTTCTGCCTCTGTCTTCACATAACCTCCTCTTTTCTATTTGTCTTTGTGTCTCTTATAAGAATATTTGTAATAGCATTGAGAGCCCACTTGGATAATCCTGGATGATCTTCTCATCCCGAGGCCTTTAACTTAATTACTCTGTAAGGCCCTTTATCCAAATAAGATAGCCTTCACAGTTTCAGGAATTAGGACATTGACATGTCTTTTGGGGGGTAACCATTCAACCCACACACCTAGTGTGGTAGGAGCTTCTATTTCCTATAGATGTGGAGTCAATTTGATAAATATAGCAAATATATGGAGAAACCAATAACTGCTTGCTTTATTTTTTTATTTTTTATTTTATTTTTTTTGAGACAGAGTCTCACTCTGTTGCCCAGGCTAGAGTGCCATGGCATCTGCCTAGCTCACAGCAACCTCAAACTCCTGGACTCAAGCGATCCTTCTGCCTCAGCCTCCCGAGTAGCTGGGACTACAGGCACACGCCACCATGCCTGGCTAATGTTTTCTATATATTTAGTTGTCTAGCTAATTTCTTTCTATTTTTTTAGTAGAAACAGGGTCTTGCTCTTGCTCAGGGTGGTCTCAAACTCCTGAGCTCAAACGATCCTCCTGCCTCGGCCTCCCAGAGTGCTAGGATTACAGGCATGAGCCAACTGCTTGGTTTAAATCCTTCATTTTCCTACTGTTAATAGCAACTAAAATCACTAAAGGCAATGTGGTATCCTGAATTGGACCCCGAAACAAAAAAGACATTAGTGGAGAAACTGGCGAAATCAGAATAAAGTCTGAGTTTAGTTAGTGGTAATGTACCAATGTTAATCTTTTAGTTGTGACATTTGTATCTATTACATAGGATATTTACATTGGGGAAACTAGGTGAAAGTTATTTATGAACTCTACTATTTTTGCAACTTTCTGTAAATCTAAAATTGTTCCAAAATTAAAGGTTTCTTTTAAAAAGAATCACATTTTAGACCAAAATAAAAGTAAAATTAATATTCCCTTCAATGTAGAATTTTTGTACATTTTTTCAGATAATCCATGTTGAACATGATAAATAGGGAATAGTTTGTAAAATATAAATTTTCAAAATTTATAATTAGGTTGTATTAGTTATCTATTGCTGCATAAGAAATTACCCAAACTTAGTATCTTAAAACCAAAAACATTTATCACAGAGTTTCTATGGGTCACGAATGTGGAAGGCACTTCACTGGGTGGCTCTGGCCAGGGTCCCTTGTGAAGTTGCAGTCAAATTGTTGCCTGGGATTTCAGTCTCCAAAGGCCTGACTGGAGCTGTATGATCTGCTTTCAGTATGGCTCACTCACATTGCTATTTTTGAGAGGCCACAGTTTTGCACCTCTTGGGCCTCTCTATTAGGCTACTTAAGTGCTCTAATACTTGGCAGCTGGCTTCCCTCAGAATAAGTGACCCAAAAGAAAGAGAAAAAGAAGGAAGCCACAGTATATTTTATGACCTAGTCTTAGGAGTCATACTCTGACACATCCGTCTTATTCAATTTTCTTGAAACAAGTCACTTTTAGTACAATCCACACATTGATAGGGGTAGTTAAGCACCACGTCTTGAAGGAAGAAGTATTTGTGGCCATATTTTTAAACCACCATCTGCCTTCTGGCCACAAAATGTTTACATTGCTAGCACATGCAGGGTATGCTCACCCACTCTGTGGAATCCTCAGAAGTCTCATCCTGTTTCAATGTCAACTTGAAATCTAGGATGTTATCTTCCAAATCAGATCTAGGTACAGATGAGGCTTATCTGTTACCCTTGAGTGCAGTTCTGTTTGATAAGACCTGAGAACTAACAAGGTAAATTATCTGCCCTTCCACTAATATACAGTGGTGGAACAGGCATAGATTAACCACTATAGTCACTATTTAATGAGAGAAACAGAGGCACAAAAGGGTCATTTGTCCATAGTAGGTCTGAAATCTAGACATGCAAATGTTAGAAATTCTTTGATTAGAACTGAGGGCCTAGGAATAATTCTCCCTGACTGTTGACTCTGCCCTCTGGGTCATCCTTTTTCATGAATGGTAGGATGTTTACAGCTGAATAATTTTCTCAGCCTGCTTTTTGTTTGCATTAATTTGAGAGTCCAAAAGCTTCTTCGTTTTAGAATGTTTCTGTACCTATCTGTTCAGCCTGGTGATATTTCTGCTAATACAATTCTCTTAAAATTTTTGTGCATCATCTTTAAATCTTCTCAGGGTTCACTACATTAAACATAAGTCATGCAAATCATTTTGAGATAAGTTTTTTTTTTGTTGTTTTTTTTTTAACCTTAGGCTTCTGCCGAAACTGCTAAGAAGTTTAACTTCTATAGAAGCCCTATTGTTTGAACAATTGAAGATTCCTTAACAAAGAATTTTATTTTATTTTTAGACCCAGGTCTAGAGATTTTTCTGTGAAGGTCTAGATAGCAAATATTTTAGACTTTGCAGGCCAGGTAGTCTCTGCTGTGATGACTCCACTCTACCTTTATAGCAGAAAAGCAGCCATAGACAATATAGCAATTGAGCAAGGTTGTGTTCTGATACAACTGTTAATGAACCCTGATATTTGTGTTTCATATAATTTTAGCATGTCATGAAATCATTTTTATTTTCCCCCCAATCATTTCAAAATGTAAAAAACAGTCTTAACTTGCAGTTCACACATAAATAGGCTGCAGCCTAGACTTGGCCCATGGGCTATAGTTGCCAACTCCTGCTTTAGACCAAGTTTTTCTGGGAGTGTCACAGATTTGATTTTTGCTTAGAAACCATTTGTTGAATTTCATGTCATGTGCCTTCTGGTGATTAGGAATCTTCAAAACCATGAAGTCTTACCACCTTTTTTTAAAAAAAATTCCTTCCTTTAGTTGCATTCTCTTCTCACATTTTACCATAAACAGTAAGAAGAAACCAGAAATTACATTCAACACTTTCCTGAAAATCTTAGCTAGATCACGCAGTTAATTAAGGACATTTTCTGTTTTCCATGTGAATATGGATGACAGTGTTGCTAGACTTTTTGCCACTGCGCAGCAAGGATCGCCTTTCCTCCAGTTTCTGATAGCATTTACCTTACTTTTCTATAATTCCTTACCTGCAACCTCCTCAAAGGCCATATGCTTTCTATTAACACTTTAGGCCCTTCTGGCTTTTGCTGTGACCCTAGTCTCTAAAGTCCCATACCACTATTTGCCTTATTCTGTTCATTAAAAGAGGTCATTAAATCCAGTCCATGCTCAAGAGATGGGGCAGTTAACTTCCACCTCTTGAAAGAAGAAGTATCAAAGAGTTTTTGGGCAAATTTTGAAGCCACCACTTGGTAATTCAATGACAATCACTTGGGACTGTCTACCATTGCTTATAGAGCTTGGTTTCATAAGGGGCATATCTACCTGAAAACCTGGCTATATTGGTTTATTTAATGAAGTATTAAAATTTTCTCTCTTTGAGATGGTCTCCACCATTAAGATGACTATTTAGGATATCCTGTTCTCTTTTTATTTTTTGTAATACATTACAAACTGTAGCTTGATCTTAGTGGAAAAGGGATTTTAAGCTGGGTTTGGTGGCTGGAGCGTATAATCCCAGCTACTCAGGAGGCTGAGGTGAGAGAGTGAGGCCAGGGGTTCAAGCCCGCTTTGGGCAATATAGCAAGACCCCATCTCTGAAAACAATTTTAAGAATTAGCTGAGTGTAGTGACATGCACCTGTAGTCCCAGCTACTCTGGAGGCTGAGGTGGGAGGATCACTTGAGCCCAGCAGTTCAAAGCTGCAGTGAACTATGATCACACCACTGCACTCCAGCAGCCTGGGCAACAGAGAGGCTGTTTCTAGAGAGTGAGGTCCCTCCTATAAAAACCAAAAAAACAGGAAAAGGATTTTAATCTTTTATTAGTTAAAAGCTAAAAAACTCAGTATTAAAAACTGCCATGTAACCTTTTGTCTACAAACAGATTTATGGTAACATAAAAATTTTGTTTCAAAAGAGACTATACTTAATTTAGTTTATAAAAGGCATAATAATTTCAGTTTATAAGAGGAATTATAATTCCTCTCCTACATTTGTTTGGTGAAATTCACAGAATTTTAGAACTTAAAATTATCTTAGGAGTGATCTGGTTTAACATGTTCATTTGGATATGAGAAAACTGAGGCCCATTGAGGCTATGTGATTACTTATAGCTAATAGTTTAGGTGTAATTTTTGAAATGTAGTTCAGAGGATAAGAGACAGGAGGAGAATATGATTCCTGTTTAATGTTTGCAGCTGATTGAGATTTGTGTTAAAAAAAGCTTATTGGTCAAGATTTTGCTTTTATTAGTAGAATTTTATATGTGGAACGTCTTGGTTGTTGAAAGGATAGAATTGAAATCATCTAAGGTTTTTTTTCCTTTCCTGATTTCTGGAAATTTTCCCTAACTTGTTTCTTTGTGATGTACACATCTATACGTGTCATGGCAGTAAAGCAAAACGAAAGAAGAAAAGGGAGGAAGCTGAGAAAGTACCTGAGGTGTCTAAAGAAATATATTATAACATTGCTATGGATTTGAAAGAAATATTCCAAACGGCAAAAGATACCAGTGAAAAGGAAGAAGACACGCCGTGGAATGAGGACTGTGGTGGAGAGAAACCTGAAGAAATCCAGGACCCTGCAACTCTGACGAGTGAGGCTGAGCAGCCCGGCGGGTTCACATTCTCCTTTTTTGGTTCAGACACTAAAGACATAAAGGAAGGTACTTTCCTTTTTGCTCCACTTTTTCATTTTAGGCAGTTTCAATTTAATTGAGTCTGCATTAAGTGTAACAGATTTAATATTAGCTGAATAAAGTATTCTTTCTTCTACGTAGAAAAGTGATTTGAGATTCAGTGTTACATGACCATAGATGTGATGTGCCTGAAGCTGTGAAAGAAACTAATTTTGCATTTAAGGCCACAAATTTCTAGCCTGCCATATGAAGGGAAGACAGAGAATAATGTACAGCATACATTCTTCTAAATAAAAACAGTCATGAAAAAGTATAGTAAGTCATATGTTTAAATAGTTTCATATCTTAAATGCAGTTAGAGATGCCATGACTTATGGAATACCAGTGTTATATATGATAGGCGAAAAGAAGAGATAAGTAATCTTCTTGGCTTTATACAAATATGCTATGTCATTGTATATGCCAGTTATTTCAAAGTTTATCCCGGGAGATTTGCCAGAACCTAGTGAAAAGTATAAACACCAGTACCTATTAATACAATTTTGCATCCTATTTCAGTGGAGGTTACCTCTGAAGGCCAACACCTGTTCCCTAGGAAGCTGTTCCCACTCAGTGGAGAACAGGAAGCTGTTCTTCATGCAGCTTTCTGGGAGTTCACTATAAAAAGCAGGATATACCCATTCAGAAGAACATATACACCTAACTACAGTGATTCTACTTTAAAGATGAGCATTTAAAACAGCACATGTGTATTCATTTTCTCTCATTTATAAATAAGTAAATAAGATACAACAGACACAACATATCATGTGCTTTGCTTAATTCATTTTCTTGTCTGTGTAAACTGTTCAGTAGAGAGGAAAATCTGCTTTCACTGTATTGTGTTACATTTTAGTCTTCTTAAGTGAGCACAGATGCCATGCTTATTTTATCTGTTCTTTTTTTTAAACCATATTGTTCATTTATAAATTTAAAAGCATTTAGTTTTTATACCTTTTTATAATATTACTATAGTCATTATCAGATCATTCTAGCAATGCCAGAATTATGATAGCCTCTCTCAATTTTTTCAAAATAGATACTACCTGTTTTAGACTAATGGTTAATTATATTAGAAATTTAGAGATATGTGTGCATGGTAAAAGTAATCAAATGAGTGTGTTCAGAAATAATTTGTTGTTCAGTTACAATCCCATCATCTTGTGCCATTATAATGATATAGAGATCTATAGAGTTGAGACAGTGAAACCTGGGAAGATTACCTGGCAAGAAGACCCTCGTTTCCAAGATAGCAGTTCAGAAGAGGAAGATGTTACTGAAGAAACAGATCACAGAAAGCCTATCCCGAAGTAAGCAATTTGTTTCTTCACAGGTTCATATTTGTAAAATCTGAGTTAGACATGCTTTAAAAGTATGTTAGAAGTGTCTAAGCTTCACTTCACAAAACAATTTTCTTTTCTCAGCTCCTTTGGAGAGTTCTCTAGCCTTTTTATCATGGGGAGCTTGTTTCCTTTTACTTGAGATTTGGGTAGTGTTGGATGGAAGATAGGATGTGCCTAGGGAAGGAAGCCTGACAGTGAAGTCGCTAGTCTCGAAACAGGATGCTGCAGATGGTAGGGTGCCTTCCCGTGGGGAACAGTGGCAAATGGGGTAGCAATTGTGGGAGTGAGACTATCAACAACCAGTGTAGGGAAAATAGTCTGTACTTAAACAAGTCTTCATGTCAAAGCTTCAGATAGAAGAATGTTGAATGGAGAGAAGGTAGGGTCATTATTAACTCAGGGCAAGATAAGCAAAACACAGTGCAGATATATTTCAGGAATAGTTTATTTTTAATGTAAATATTTCTTCTTAAATATTAAAATTAAAGTACCCAATATCTGTCTATTTCTCTCTCCCCCTTCTACCACCTTTCCTCTTTTTTCAGAGAAGCATCAGTACCTGAGAAAGAGACCACTAGATTTTTCTTTTTCTCTGAGAATGATGAAAGACTTCATGGTAAGTCCATTTTTTCCTGAAATGATAATAGAACAGGTAATAGTACAGCTCTTGTCACTGTATATTCTGATATAATAACTCACATCCAGAACTTCTGACTCTTCGTAATATCATGTGGTTTAGCCCCCTCTGTTGAGACTGATGCATGTTAACTTATAAAGTTCTCAATAGTTGAAAGCTCCCTACTTACCATGTTCCTTACTTATGCCTTATCACCAACAAGGGCTTGTTTTATTCCAGGGACTTTCTTAGATGTTAGACATACAAAGCCCCTAAGTTTTTAATATTGTAAAAGTCCACGTGAAAACTCTGAGGCTGTTGTTGAACTCATTTCTTTTTCCTTTTTTTCTTCTTTTTTTTTTCTTTTTTTGAGACAGGGTCTTGCTCTTTTTCCTGGGCGAGAGTGCAGTGGTGTCATTATATCTCAATGCAACCTCACACTCCTGGCCTTGAGTGAGCCTCCTGCCTCAGCCTCCCAAGTAGCTGGGACTACAGGCTCATACCACCACAGCCAGCTAATTTTTTCTGTTTTTTTTTTTTTTTTTTTGAGACAGAGTCTCACTCTGTTGCCCGGGCTAGAGTGCCGTGGCATCAGCCTAGCTCACAGCAACCTCAAATTCCTGGACTCCAGCGATCCTTCTGCCTCAGCCTCCCAAGTAGCTGGGACTACAGGCATGCACCACCATGCCCGGCTAATTTTTTCTATATATATTTTTAGTTGTCCAATTACTTTCTTTCTATTTTTAGTAGAGACAGGGTCTCGCTCTTGCTCAGGCTGGTTTCAAACTC
>CAUYRT010093606.1:0-18849 GCA_963574885.1 Lepilemur ruficaudatus
CTCTGGACTACTTTGACAGAGTAGGTTTTTGAATGTAACAAGATAAGTCAACTTGAGTGGTAATATATTTTGGGAAATCAGCTCACTACAAATTGTGACTGTAAACATTGTACTGTAAATGCTTTGTAGTTTTCCCCCAACTAAAAAAAAAAAAAAGAAAAAGAAACGTATCTCAGGGAATCTCTTCTCACAAAATAATTCTGAAAGGCAGGGGTAACGCTTTGCAAATGTAAGTGTTGAGACTATGCTTTAAAAACTCACCCCCCAAGATACTTTCTGAGAAACAGGGCTTCCTGGTGACTGTCTGGGATCTGACTATGGATAGACCATGAGCAACGTAATTAAGCTTTAAAACTTTGAGCGGGTCGCGTCGTCCGATTATTTCCCTCGGCATTTCAAACTCACACACCATTGAACGAACACAAATCCAAGCGCTCAGAACACGCATGTGCGGGTGGATGGAGTGGGGGCGGGGGACAAGGGAAATTCTTTACCCGGAGGTAGGCTGAAGAATGCTGCTCGTGAAGCAACGAGACCCAAACAGAACGGAGATTTAAAATGCCGGGTCTGCCTGGAAACGCAAATCCAGCAGTGTGACGGGAGTGACCGTAGAGTCTCCTGCCATGAAATGAGATCTCGGCAAAAAGCAAAAGAATGGAGGAATTTCTACAAAATGAACGTTACTACTGAGACTACATTCAGTAGTGCAACGTGAGCTTTTATGGGTGATTTCTAGGCTAGGTCTTAGAAATATTAAAAAATGTGAACTTGCCTTTGCTTCCATAAAGCCTGTAGTCTAGTAGTATGTTTCCATTGCTATTAATCTCTGCAGTTTATTTATACTAAATTTGGACTGCAGTCTAACCATAGTTGATAGCCTAGCTTGGCCTGGGGCTTTGCCGTGTTTGACAGGAAAGAAAGCCAGCCGCAGGCTCAAGTGCGAGGCTGTTCTCAAGATCGCGTAATTATGCAGAGGTCTATAAGAAGTCCTCAGAAATCACTGTGGTTTTCAAGTTTCCAGTTTTCACGACAAGCCTCAAAGCCAATTTTAAATATTTTACAGCAAAGAGAGACAGATGTTAGAAGGTAAATACGATTTGGTAGACCGTATAAAAATCACGGGTGAAAAGGAACTTAACCAAACGACAGCCTTGTCTGGTTGCTATACGGTTCTGTTGAGTTTTATAGAGTATTTTAAGTGTTTTTCTGTCCTTTGTGTATAGTTGGGAACTGAATGAAAAAGTTTTACAGGAAAACAGAAACAAGATTATTGAAAAAGCAGAATCAAAATGAAAACGTGAATATGATTGTCATCATAGTTTGATAATAATGCTATGATGTACATTTGATATAATGATTTAATGCATTTGTTACTTAATGAAACCACAAATACAGAAGGGTATTAAAACAATACCTAAGGCCAGAAATCCTGTAGCTACAAATGCTTAAAGAATCAATTTTACAGAGACTGACACATCTATAGGGGCATATCCAAGAATCCTTAATAGAGGTGATCATTCATGCCACGAACACTGAGTAAGCCAGACCGTGGATGAAAACCCAGCATCAGCCCTCTGCATAACACATCCACGTACATTATTCATTCCACTGATACTTGTTACCAACCTGTGAGATGTGTGTTCTTATGAGGAGCTTTGCCCCTGTGGTTTCTTAGAGGGGCTTCACAGTTTCAGGTCTTACGTTTAGGTCTTTCATCCGCTTTGAGTTGATTTTTGTGTGTGTTGCAAGGTGAGGGTCCAATTTCACTCTCTTGCTTGTGTATATCCAACACTATACAGATAGTATAGTTCTATCTGACATACCAAGACCCAGAAATTCATAACGGCTGACGTCAGTGACCTGGCTCATGCTGTTAGTACGTAGAAACGCTGGAACCGAAACCCGGGTCCTCTGGCCACATATCCCATCCTCTTTCCATACACCACGCTGCCTTTCCCATTAATCAGCCAGGCTGATAGTTGATAAGGACATACTCCTTCCTTTAACCTTAATTTTTTCTGATGAAGCGTAATGTTTACCACCAACAGAAGTTGAAAGACTACGTGTCTCGTAAGTTGCAGTTGGGTCCAAGTGAGCAGTGGTAGCGTGTGGAGGAGGAAGAGGATGGTGGTGAAGAGAAGAAGGCAGTGGGAGAATTATTTTGAACACCTGGTGAAGGGAAAAGCAAGAGTGAAGAGGAGGAAGGGAAAGAAAAGGAGCAGGCAGACCACGGGGGGCAGAGCTTTGTGTGTTTACCGACGTATCTGCATCAGTCTGGAGTCTAGAACGGTGCTCGACACATAGCAGGTGCCCAGGAGGTGTTTGCGGGTCGTCTGACTTGCTGGCCCAGAAGTATCCAGACGACTGCCCCTGAAGCCCAAATCCGCATCACCTGGGATTCACGATGCACCGGCAAGCTGATTCGCAGCATGCCTCGCTCCTTGCTCTAAGTAATAAAATTTCGCAGATCGGTATGATGGGGAAATGTACAGGTCTAGGCATCAAGAGGACTCAGGTTTGAATTCTAGCTCTGCACTGGCTCAGTGAGATCTTTTAGAAAATGCGCAAATGCTTCTGTCTTTATACAGGTATTTTAGATCATGTGTGATACATTTACACCAGAATACTTTCCTCCCTCCTGCCTTCCCTCCCTCCCTTCCTTCCTTCTCCACTTCCTCTTTGGTATAGAACCCGGTTTTGCGAGATAAAACCTTTGGCTTTGGCCGGGCGTGGTGGCTCATTGCCTGTAATCCTAGCACTCTGGGAGGCCGAGGCGGGCAGATCGCTCAAGGTCAGCAGTCCGAAACCAGCCTGAGCAAGAGCGAGATCCCCGTCTCTACTATAAATAGAAATTAATTGGCCAACTAAAAACATATAGAAAAAATTAGCTGGGCATGGTGGTGCATGCCTGTAGTCCCAGCTACTCGGGAGGCTGAGGCAGGAGGATTGCTTGAGCCCAGGAGTTTGAGGTTGCTGTGAGCGAGGCTGACGCCACGGCACTCTAGCCCGGGCAGCAGAGTGAGACTCTGTCTCAAACAAACAAAAAAAAACCTTTGGCTTGAAGGAAGTGTATGAAAGAGGGATATTTCCATATATTAATTTTAAAGTACTTCCTCTTGCATTTTAAAAATCACACTGTCTGGTTTATTTTTTTGTTTGGGTTTTTTTTTTTTGGCAGTCAATATTTATTTTTTTCTCCATAAAAGAGAAAAAGGAAAATATTTGACACACAATGATACTGTCTTGTTTTGAAAGGGAGATAGGAATCCTCGAATCCCCTCTGTTTCACTCTATAATTTCCCAGCCACGTGATTGTCCAGCCGATGCTTCAACAGCTCAAGCAAGAAAGATCCTACCTCCCAGGACTGTCTAGCCATCAAAAAACATCATAAATTGTGTATCGCAGCCATGTAAAATTGTAGCATCCGCTAATATCAAGGACAGTTTGCATAGTACAGTCAATTAATTAAATTATCTTCAGTGAATCCATTCGAATGGAGACTTCAAGTTTCCTACAATTTCTTTATCAAGATCTCCAAAGTTGTATTTTTTATTGATACTCTTAAAATAAATTCCTATAACAGCAAACCTATAAAAGGTTCATCACAGACCAAATACCCCCTCTAACCTTTTAAGCTTTAACAGTAAAAACTGTCTTTTTTATTTATATAAGTTTGGGAAAGATACAAATGTAATCATAACGCCCAAGGAAAAATTTTATGGCAGTTTTCAGAACTCCTCACTATAAAAACTACTCAGACCTACAAACATAAAAGTTCCCAATAAAATTTGTTTTAGATACTGGCAATAAAACACTCTTTGCTTGCCTCTCAACTCCGAATTTCCAAGCTCGGCTGTCCAAATGCCAAAGATGTATTTCCCATCCCATAGCGACACGTTCACCAAACTTTTAATCTCTCCCAACTGAAAAGCACCATTATATATTAAATATCACTAATATTTTATATTTAAGGAATGTGTATTAATGGGAACAAAAGAAAAGTCAGGTTGTAGTAAAGAAATCACAAAGAGAGCGTTACATAAATCACAAAGGCATCTTCAACCGCTATATTTTTGTTGTTGTTATTGTTGGAAAATGGGGTCTCCTAATTTATTTAGGAAAACAACAGATGGGCAGAAGGTCGGCAGGGTGGTCTGCCATTGACTCAGCTTGGCCAAGTTAATCCTCTCTCTGCCACTACATTTTGCTTTTAAAATAATGTCCTCATGTTTTCACCTGAACATGTCCGTTATTTTTAATCCTGAATGTGTTTCATAATTAAAATTTAAATGATGAGAGAGAAAAGGATGCCTATAAGCATATCAATGATGAATTTTAGAAAGTCTGTTAAAATTATGTGTATGGTCTATATTAAATTAAGGGCATTCAGAAAGCTGGTTTCCATCCAACTCTGGCCCTACCGATACCATTCGGAGATGTTGGGGTTTTTTAAAGATAAACAAAATCGACAAACTTTTAGTTACACTAAGAAAAAAAGAGATGACTCAAGCAGAGATAGTGGGCAACCTTGTCTGGTTCCAGTTCTAAGTGGGAACGTTTTCAATTTTTCCCTGTTCAGTATGATGTTGGCTGTGGGTGTGTCATACATGGCTTTTATCATTTAGAGGTAGGTCCTGTCTATGCCTATGTTGTTAAGCGTTCTTACCACAAAAGGGTGCTGAATTTTGTTGAATTATTTTTAGGCATATATTGAGAGGATCATATGGTCTTTGAACAGAACTGAGAATGCAAATATAAAATCATCCTCATATAGCCATCTAATCTTTGATAAAGCAGACTGGGGAAAAGAATCCTCATTCAATAAATGGTGCTGGGAACACGGGATAGCCACATGCAGAAGACTGAAACAGGATCCACACCTTTCACCTCTCACAAAAATCAACTCACACTGGGTAACAGGCTTAAACCTAAGGCATGAAACTCTAAGAATTCTAGGAGAAAATGTTGGAAAAACTCTTATAGACATCGGCCTAGGCAAAGAATTTATGAAGAAGACCCCAGAGGCAATCACAGTAACAACAAAGATAAATAAATGGGACATGATCAAATTAAAAAGCTTCTGCACAGCCAAAAAAAAAACTATCATGAGAGCAAACAGACAACCTACAGAATGGGAGAAAATATTCTCAAGCTACACATCTGATAAAGGGCTGATAATTAAAATCTATATAGAACTTAGGAAAATCACCAAGGAAAAATCAAACAACCCCATTAAAAAGTGGGCAAAGGGCATGAACAGAAACCTTCCAAAAGAAGACAGACTAAAATTCTTGAAAAATGCTAAGAGAGTGAATCCGTGTTCTAACCACAAAAATGGTAACTATGCGAGGTACTGCACATGCTAATTAGCTAGATTCATTCACTTCACTGTATATTACTTCTAAGCATCATGCTGCACACGATACAGGCATAGAATTTTTTTTCTGCTAGTAAAAAATTAATAAAAATAGCAATTAGCCCACACAAATTGTTGGGTGACTTACACACACACACACGTAAATGCAAAAATTAAGTAAGAGAAAACGAAAAATTATCTCACACATACAGATAAACACAACAATGAAGAATTTACAAAGTTTAGATTTTTTTTCTTGGAATTAATAAAAAGTTGAAGAGCAATTTTAAAACCCTAAAAACATTTTGAAGTTTAATATTGTGAAATTAAACATAAATTCATACTTATTTCAAAACAAAGTTAATAAGCTGTTTTACAACAGCTTTTAATTATGTTATGACCATCCCAAAACCAAGAACAGCTAAAAGCTGGAAAAGGACATCAAGATTTTCCCTTCTGACTCCTAACAGCGAAACCAAAATAAAGGTTAATGATATTTTAAAACTTTTTCCCCTTTCCTTATATTATTTTACTGTCTAAGCCATTTAGTATTTAGTATTCATGAAGGCCTGTGACCATTAATTTTGGTTTTTATATACTTGTTTCAGACATACTTAAACTGAAATAGTTTGATTACTACACAAAGTATAAGGTAATAAATCATAATACTTCTCCTTTTAGTGAGATTTGATGTTACCAGACTTTTGCTTTAAGTTTTATTTGCTGGACTATAATAGCCTCCAATCTGCACACGTATGTAATAGATTCTTCCAGCTGGGGTCCCGAGTCCCAGCATGATTTATCGGATGAAGGGAGGTAGTCCAATATGACTGGGAAAATTATCACTCCAAGCAGCTGGAGTGAGGTGGGCCAAAGGATGAGTTCTAGACTAACAATAATTAGTTGGCTCCCTGTCAAGTCTAAAACTGAGTCTAAAATTTCAAGAGATCCAAGTAGTGTCTCAGAACTGGAGGTTGCAACTCAAAAAAAAAAAAATCTTCCACAAATAACCCTTTAGGAACTTAAATATCTTAATGCAAGAAATCGTGGGGGGAGGTTTAACTGCCATGTCCAGCCACCGCATAAACACACACACACGTACACACATACACACGCATACACACATACGTACACACATATACACACGCACTAAATGAGGTGGGCACTGCTGATATAAACACACGTCTTTCAGATGTATTACCTAATATAGGATATCTACACTAGAATAAATAAGCATGATGTTCTGCTGATTGAAAAGTTTTTCTCAATGGATCTTCTTGGTTGATATCCATGAAATACCACCTAAAAAACTCTGCTTAATTTAGAGTGATGCCAGAACAATCTACGTTTGCCACTTAAGCTTTCCACCCATCTATTTGTTCATTTAGTTAACAAGCACCGACCGCGCACCTGCGATGGGTCAGGCGCCCCACTGGGTCCTGGGAAGAAGAGGACCATGCCAGAGACGAATGTCATCTGAGCACCCCGAGACTCGCTCACGATGAGTGCTACGATCCGGGCGAGATGCAGTGTGTGTGGCCAGGGAACCTCTCCACGTCTGAGCATCAGGGAAGGCTGCTGTGACCAAGTGACTTTTCAGAAAAGACCTGATTTGCGTGGCCAGGGGTGGCTGAGGAAGGGCGGAGGGTACCCCCAAAAAATAGAAAAGCTCTTTTCTCTTGAAAGGATTAGCTCTGTATTTAGCCTTCTTTTTCTCACCTGTTCAGAAGCATTCGCAGTGGTTAAAAATAAACTGAGGCATAAACAAATGAAATGTGGGGGCAAGGTGAAATCTGGCATTTTTTTACGGTCTTTTTGCTATTTGAAGGGCTCATTTCTACAGGTTGAGTTAGAACAGACGGCAGGTAGTACAATGCTCCTCCCCAAGTTAGGGTCTGTGGCTGAGTCTTTCTCTTAGTAAAAGAAAAAGATGAGTTTCTTAGATACTAGCACTTCTTAATCTGACAGCATTGTATCTATCTGCTGTCCAGTGTTAGCATTTATGATCTGGAATAAGAATATGCTATCAATCCAGTCAGCACTTTTACTTATAGTTCACCTTAAACAAGACCACTGTACAAATTGCTTTTGTGCTTTCCCGGTTGTTTTTTCTCGTAAAACAAAAAGATGGAGAATGTCAACAAGCCAGCTGTTAACACTTCTTTGATATTTCCCCCTGGTCTGCTCCGTGAGATGGGGCTACGTTCTTAATACCCACTGGGTTTGTTAATTGTTGATAAAGGGTGCTCCGTGAGTATTGGATAACGGGTTCATTTTTGTGCGCTTATGTTTACCACAGCAATCTGAGGCTTCTCTGGTCTCTAATAGGTTTGTTAAAAAATTCCTAAAAGCACAGTCCAGATTTCCAAGCTTTTGGTCAAATTGAAGAAAATAATACTTTGCTTTAATATAGAGATAAAGCAAATATCATTTTCCAGCTTTAATTCAGGAATTTGCTTCAGATGATCTCGGATCACAAATTCTCTATACCCACCACCACAGAGGAAAAGAATATAAAAGCCATTGCATTCAGGACAGGAACTAACACTGTACTGCATTATTCATTTGCTCAGGGTCTACTTTATACCAGATTTTGTGCCAGGCTTTGTGGGGATGAAAGCAACGGTAACCACGGGGAGGATTTTACCCTAGAGATTCCTAAATAGTTGATCGTCTCAAATGAAATTGAAGGGCATTTGGGATGGCGTTGGCTTTTGTATAGGACACGAGACAAGCTCCAGCAAATTACACCACAGAGAGCCAACAAATGCCCAATTCCATCCTCTGTGGTGGTGCCCAACTCTGGGATAGATGGACTTAGGACTTCACAGCCCCATCACAAGAGAGACCCATGGCGAAACCAAGGGACACAGATCTGTATGTTTAGCCCTCAGACGGAGAGATAATAGGAATAAGTCATTTCACTAGGAGTATTTTTAATAAGACAAAAAAGTCCCCTGAGAAGTGAGCTCATTCGGAGAGCATCTCTGGGCTGAAATATATACTGTGGGGTCTGGTGGTCCGGGTTCCTGGCTCTAAGGTCAGACACCTTGGAGAGCTCACCCTCATCCCCAGAATCCTCACAGAGCGTGTGACGGTGGAAACACAGACCGCAGGAACTGAGCCTTGAGGGCCTCCAGCATCCTGGAGACCAGGTTCCTACTTTACCTGGGACGGGGTCAAACTGTGTCCCTACTTCCCACAACGGCATGAGCATCGGCGACGTGCAAGCTGCTTCAAGATTCGCTTAGCTGATAACTGTTTTCCAGAACTGCCTCCTAAATGCCTACGCAGTCAGTCCCAAGAACATCCTGAAGAAGTTGGCCACTGCCCCGATGCGAAGATTTACAAGGCAGGAGACTCCCTCCACCTCTCTCCACATACAGGATGACAAACCAAAACGATCCTCTCTTCCGGAACCGTACGGAAGCACAGAGAAGAGCAGGCCTGTCCCCTGAGACCCAAACGGCCTTCAACAGACAAGTCCTAATGAAGCAAAGTTAAAAATCGGTAATAAATTAATGAGAATGTGCCTCTGAGTAGCAATCACCCATCCTTCCCCTCCTAGAGCACCTCTTCATTATTGCTTCTAACGACAGAGTTTGGGGGTCACCGATTTCAAAAAAGAAGAATACTTTCCTGCGTTCGAGGCACTAACGTACAGCCTCTGCACCCTTCAAATTTGGAACAACCCGTATTTATTTCTCATGGTTGCCTCTTTTTTTTTTTAAATGCTGGGCAATGACATTATTACTTCACTGGGCTGAAAAGACACTTATAAGTTTGCTTTTTTTTTCCCCGTCAGAAGGAGACTGTCATTTTAGGCTGCTTATCATTTCCAAATAGTAACGACAGGAGTACTGTTCTCTGAACGTCATCTTTGTCTTCATAGAGTGGCTTAACAGCCCATAAAGAGTCCTAGAGGTAAAAAAAAAAAACAAAAACAAAAACAAAAAAACCCCGCCACACACACACTGCCTGTTTTTTCCACTCCCCATCTTTCTGTTAGCTGGGCTTGTGCCAGTTTAAGGGGAGACTCATCAGCTGCTCGCCGGTGATCTTCACAGCTGCTGGTTGACATAGCCTCTCAAACATCTCTGAGAAGCTCTGAAATCTGCTCGGGAAGGTGTCACAGTGACATGTGTTGGCAGCAGGTCCCTTTCTCGAAGAACCCTACAGCGAACGCTCTGTGTGCTTCTCCTGTCCCCCCGCTCCCTGCCTGCCCGCTATGCCCACGACGTCTTCCAAACGGGGTGGCTTTCTGGAATTACCTCTGATGGAATATAACGTACCAGTCGGAAAATTGTACTCAATGAAACGTGCCTGAAAGTAAATGGAGAGCGAGCAACATGAGTCAAAAATGTGTCACAGTTTTTAGAGGCAGCAAAACTCACTGGGGGATAGAGGGTAGGGTCATCCACTATGAACAGCAGCAGGGCACAGGACAGAAGTCGCTGTTCCAGAACTCTCCGCTTGGCCCTCCCTGGCAACCTCATGCCAACCGTGAGTCCTGTCCTTTCCTTTCAGCCACCAAATCCACCTGCTCCCTCAGCCGCCCTCAAACTTCCAGCTTTAGAAACGGTGGAGAACGCAGAAAAGCAATCACAGAAAAAGAGATGGGCATGTTTCTAGGGATTTAAGAGAAACCACGGCCTTTATCGCTTTTCTCATTACTGTTCTAACTCTACCTTTCTCTTTTCTGCGTAACAGAGGAGGAAGAAATTACAAGCAGTGACAGAAAGCTTATGATTGCTTGAGCCCAGGAGTTTGAGGTTGCTGTGAGCTAGGCTGACGCCACGGCACTCTAGCCTGGGAAACAGAGTGAGACTCTGTTTCAAAAATAAATAAATAAAAATTAAAAAAAAAATAAAAGAAAGCTTACGATTAGGAAAATGAGAACTATCTAAGTTATCTTCTCTATGTAACTATACGTATTATACACACACATATATTAAGGCTTTTATTGAGCTTTACATTTTCAAAGTTTCTCCCACAACCGTACCTTTTCCTTCCCTTCAATACTGCTAATATGGGATCTATCACTTAATAGAAAAATAATTTATTTTTTATTTATTTTATACTTTTTATTTTTTTGAGCTAGAGTTGCTCACAGCAACCTCAGACTCCTTGGCTGAAGCGATCCTCCTGCCTCAGCCTCCCGAGTAGCTGGGACTTCAGGCATGCGCCACCATGCCCGGCTAATTGTTTCTATATATTTTTAGTTGGCCAATTAATTTCTTTCTATTTTTAGTAGAGATGGGGTCTCGGCTCTTGCTCAGGCTGGTCTCGAACTCCTGAACTCAAGCGATCCTCCCGCCTCAGCCTCCCAGAGTGCTAGGATGACAGGCGTGAGCCACCGCGCCCGGCCAGTAATTCAGTTTTTAGAAACCGTTTTCAGTGAGGGAGACTGTAGGATTAATATTTTTAAACGAATTACCGGGTCTGTGTGCACCACTGTCTTTAGTGATTATTCTTGGCAGATCAAAATATTGATCACAGTCCAATGTGAAGATTCCCCAACAGAATGCAAGTTAGAATTTAATGCAGGCAGCAAACTCTTGATTCAGTAAACTGTGTGTGGTTTGAGAGATTTATATAACTGAAATACACCAGAAGTCAACAGATTTAGCGCACTCTTTCTTCCCAGGGCTCCCCGCCACAAGCTCAGCAAGGCTCAGACCATCTTGTCGTTGATGCTTATTCTCGTCTTCAGTTTAAATTGAAAACAGAACAATCCAAGCACCCCACAGGCCTCTTCTTAAATGAACCCTCACCTAGATTAGTGTCACCTTTGCAATGTTTTCTAACTGGCAATACTAACGCAGCCCCTATAAAGAGAAATCCTTTGAGGAACAGAAGAAGATGCAGTGGAACATACACACCCAATCTCAAAATTATCACCGGCGACGAAGTACATTCATCAGAATTTCCTCTAACTGGACAAACTGGAAGGTCATTTGCACAAACAGCAAGTCCAGGTCACTCTTTTCCATAGGACCAGAACGTTTGATCACCACGAGTTCCTATGATATCGGCGAAAGATGCCGTCCTTGATTGACGTGTGTGTACATTTTAAAGAAGATATTTTCCCTTTTTACATCATGATTTAATTTTGCATGAATTCCACAGGTCTTGAGAGGAAAGCCACAAATGCAAGGCACTGTTATTGGAATATTAAATCGGTACCAACTGTTAGAAGGGCCACCTGAATTGATTAGGCGGGGTTTGTCCTGCCTTGGGGATTTATGAGCTGGATTCTGCTTAAGTTTTATCATTGTTTGCACCACTCAAAGGAACAAAGAACTCTTCCATTTTTACTGCATGTTTTACCCCCATGCAATGTTTATCTCTTGGCTATACATGGAAATTAATAAATGTATCGTGACTCAGAATTAAGGGGCAAAACCATAAGATATAGGTCACACATGACCTATATCTATTCAAGTTTCTGTGAACATGGTTGACAACATGCTTTTATCCCATGCCTTAAATGATGTCTCTATGTCCTCAAAAGAGAACTAGAATTGCTTCTCCTAATCCAGATCCCAGTGATCTATTGCTCCTTGATATGAACAATCATTGCTAGCCTGCCTCCTACAGGACAAGCTTAAGCTCCAAAATCTCCAGGTCTGAAGACCAGAGTCCTTCTCCACGAGACCCAGGAGGACCTAGGGTAGCTCAGCCCTTCAAACAAGCTGAGTCTCAAGCAAAGGCTGCAGAAAGTTGACCTCAGACTGCCAAAAAATCTATTTTGTCTATCACTCATTTGTAAGGTGTCTTTTAAGACAATGTACAGCGATTTGAATGCATTTAGTTTAAAATTGATTTGCTCTCACAACTGTTAATTTAAAACTGCACATTCAAGAAAGCATATTTCTGGATCTTAAGTTTAGATATAAATTCTGATTTGGTTGAAGATATCTATAAAGTTTAATTAAATGTGCAACTATCTTGATAAGACTAGAAAATCGTAACAAAACCATTACTATATTTTTTGCTTTCTCAAATGTGTCAAAAATAAATTTGACCTGGGAAAATAATTGTTAGGGATTTGACGATGCTGCTTGGCTAGGATCAAACTGGTGGGGTACTTGGTCACCCAGCTTTCTGGAGACCTTGCTTCTAACTACAGACAGCAAAACTGTTTCCCTCCTTCTTGTCAGCAATGGTATCTTTTACCTAGAGATTTCAGAACAAAAGGTAAGAAAGACAGTTAATTATAGCCCAGGCCTCACATGCAGAGTTAATGAATTTTAATGCACATCAATTAATAACTAATTGAGTTTTGCCTGATTATAGATGGAGGTGTTGGGTGATGAGAAGGAAAGGGGCCCTATTTTCACTGAAATACCACAGTCATTGTGCTGTGGCTTTATGTGCCTTGTTCTTCTTGTCTTTAAGTCACCATCAGAAACAAAAAATCCAAACCTTCTACAGAGCTTTCTGAAATTCAAAGCTTACATGCGCACAAGTAAACATTTAGCAATATAAGAATTATCTTCTCACAAAACTCTCTGTAACTTTACATAGAGCAATAGTGTTTCAAAGCATTTTTGCATGATGTGTAGGAAAGGCAAATATTGTACTTTTAATGTCTAAAATAAATAAAGGGGGAAAAGAAAAACACATAAAGGAAAGAGAGGCAGAGAAAGTAAAGGGTCTCAGAAGGCTTGAAGGTCTTGGTTTCATCTCTTGGCTAGTGAAGTTCAAACAGATTCAAGACTATGAATCTTAGGAATCCAACACAAAAAATACGACTTAACTATACCATTGAAAAAAGAATAGAGACACAGTATCGGCTATTAATTAAGTCTGTGTGATACTGACGTAAGGACAGGCAAATATATCAATGGAAGAACATGAAGTCCAGCAATAGGCACACATGTGGCTGATCGATTTTCAACAAAGGTATCTACGTAATTCAATGGGAGAAGGAACAGGCTTTTCAACCAATGGTGCTGGAAACAACCACACAAATATTTGGGGAAAACAATTGCATCGCATACGCTTCATCATAAAACCGAAAACTATAAAGTACTCACTAGAAAAAGAGAAGGTTTCTGTTGTTGGAGTAGGCAATGAATGTTTTTAAGGATGCAAAGAAAACCATAAAAATGATAAATTTAAAAGATCTTCTTGTCATCATAAGATGCAATTAAAAAATGAAAAGGCAAGCCACATCCAGGGAAAAGATATTTGCATCTATATGACAAAGAACTTGTATCTAAGATATGTAATGGACTCCTATAAATCAGCAATAGACAAACAACCCAATCAAATAATGTGTAAAAAAAAAACTTGAATGTATAGTTCTTTTGTTATACATAGACAATAGATAACCACGTGGCCAATAACCACGTTTAAAAAAATGCTTAATATCATTAGTCATCTGAAAAATGTAACTTAAAACCACGATGAGATACCTCTTATCCCCCAATAGAATGAATATACTAAAAATACAGATAAAACTTCCTGCTTCACCTCAGATATAGAGAGCAGAAAAGAGCACATAGAAAGAAAGAAAGAAAGAATAAGAAAATAAAGATAAAACTTTGCTGGTGTTTCAAATTAAAGGAAACTAAAAAGACTGACAGCTAAATGCATTATGTAATTCTGGATCAAAAAAGAATAATTTTTTCCCTATAGAAGGATATTATTAGTATAATAATTCATACAGAGATGGTGTGTTGGAAAGTAGTACTCTATCAGTGTTAAATTTTCTGAGTATCATTACTGCACTGTATTCATGTAAAAAAGATGCCCATTCTTAGGAGACACACACTGAATTGTTTGGGAGTAAAGGTAGAAAAAAGCATGACCCAGCTGTATGATTTCTACAAGAGACCTATCTTAAACATAAAGCCATAAAGAAATTAAAATGAAAAGATGGAGAAATATACCATGCAAACACTACTCATGAAGAAACTGGGATAGCTATGTTAATTTCAGACAAAGTAGACTTGAGAACAAGAACATTATCAGGGATAAAATAGGAATACTACAAAATAATGAAGTGGTCTGTTTTCCAAGAAGATATAACAATACCATTAGGTGTATGTAACTAACACAAAAGAGCTTCGAAATACATGAGCCAAAATTTATAGATGTGATAGGCAAATCATCAGTTAGAGTTGGTGATTTCAACACTCTTAGTAACTGGTAGAGCAAGTAAGCAAAACATCAGTAAGGAAACAGACAACCTGAGCAACGCTATCAACTAATTTGACTTAATTGGCAATAAGTCCACCCAACAACAGAATAAATATATATTTTTAATCTTCATTAAGATAGGTAACACTGTGTGCTATAAAAGCAAGTGTCACCACTTTTGGAAAGACAGAAATCACGCAAAGTATGTTCTGAGACCATAATGAAATAAAACCAGAAACCAATAGCAGAAAGGTACCTAGAAAAACCTCCAATGTTTGGAAATTAAACAACACACTTCTAAAGACACTAATAACACGGAACGTTGGCGAGGGCACGGAGCAATTAGATTCCTCTTAGACTGACGGGGAGAGTGCACACTGACCCACATTGGCAGTTCCTTAAACATATACTTTCCCTGTGACCTAGAATTTCAACTCACAGCATTTGCCCCAAGAAAATTTTGAAAATGTCCAGTGACACTTGTAAAAGTAATCTTATGGCACTTCAGAGTGCAATAGTTTTAACTGGAAACAATCCAAACGTACCCTAAAAGAATGGCAGACAAATTACTATACATAGATACAATGTAACAGTACTAAGTAATTAAAAAAAAAAGACCTACTGATACATGCAACTAGAGAGAGAAATCTCAAAAATCTCTCAAACTAGCAGCATAAATAAATTCATACTGGATGATTGCATTTATTTGAAGTTCAAGAACATACCAAACTATTTTGTGGTGATGGAAATCAGAACAGTGGGTGCTTATTTACAGGTTGTGGGGATTGATCGCAAGAGAGAATAAGGGAAATTTCTCAGTTGTGGCCGTCTTCTTTATCTTGGTTGTGATGTTAGCTCTGTATTTATGTGAACCTGTCAAAAATTATCACAGTACACCCTTAAAATCTGTGAATTTGACTCTATGTAAATTTTATCTAAATTGATAAGAGAATGTTAAAATTTGTTTAGAGAATAAAATTTCATTGTTAGTAAATATTTTAAAATAAAAAATTCTTAATAATGTATACAAAAATACCTTAAAAGAATCTAAAAAATTAATCATGATTTTACCCAAAAAGTAAATAAGATTTCCAAAAGAATAAAATCCAATTTAAAGTTTCCTTATATTCGAATTAGATTATTTAAAATCTTAACAGACATGGTAAAATTTTAGATTTTGGAATGCTTAAGCAGTGGGAAAAAATATGATTTTGTGTCATGTATATTTCAATTACTTGCCTTCTTTATTCAATGCTATAACCACCACCCTTTACCATAATTAATCAAAATTTACTTGAGTATAAATAAACATGCCCAAAGTATAGCTCACACAAATTTACGCATTTTTCAATTTCCATTGATTTTTAAAAAAAAAATCCCTGAAGAAAGATATGTACAAATATAACGCCCTTTTTGCAATATTTGACGGGACCCTGCCTCATGTGTCAGAAATGGGTACCTCCCAAGGGGCAGCATCTCTTTGCTTGCTGGTTGGCTTCCCACGAGGAAGAAGTAAGCGTTCATAATTATCTGAAGGAGAGTGTTTGCATATTACTCCTTAAGCATATAATTATCTCTTATATTTTGGGAAGCATTTTGTGTGCGGGACTACAGCATACTGTATGTTTTCTTTAAAAAGGCAAAGTAGCTAAAAATGAACGTGTAGAAAATGTGACAGCCACACCATGCTAGCTGTATTTGTCACTGTGGCACTGTAGGATTTAAAAGCCACCAATGCAAAAGCAAAGTGCATGATACTTTCTGTGTGTCTCTGCTTGGCACAACTTGCTAATACAGTCCTTGATGCCAGAATTCTGTTGTTCGCATAACTGATTCAATAAAATTAAATGGCAGGCATTTTTTTCCCCCTTGCAATTTTGGAACGTTGGAACAAACAGAAAGAAAGACGATGCCTGTGAATACTAATTAATAGCAGTTCTTGCTAAATATAAACTGCCTTCCTCAAAGACAACGATTAAGAGTGAATGCATGAAAAGTCCGTTTTTTGGAACAGAGCTGAATCAAGATTTTTCTCTGGTTTTCTCCTTCAGTCCTTGACTACCTAGCAGCTTGAGCTTTAGAAATGTGATGAAACAAAACCCTTCCTTATTCTTCGTGGAACTCCACTCACAAGGATTCATGCTCACAGTGAGTTTTAAGGATCGGGAAGCTGCCCAAGGAAGTAGGTGAAATCTGAGCTCTGAGGCTGAGAACACATGCACCCCACTCTAGGTACAATGCTGTCTTTTCCCCTTTTTCATTTTTCACTCCACGGCCTTGCCTCAACCCTGCTGACAATAAGACTCAGCGGTGCAACCTTCAGTTCTCTCATTCATCCTTTAATTTATCCACCAAAGATTTACTGAGCATATACTATGTGTCAAAGACCACGTTAGGTACTGGCGATAAAATATTAACACAGATATTCCTCGCCTTCAGAAAGTTAATAATCGCTTCCAAAGAAATAAGTCAACTATAGCAACACAGAGTAAAAAGTTCCACAGCCCGGGTGCTATGAGAAAGCTTAGAGTTGCGTAGGGAAACCTGCTGCTAGGAGATGGAGGTTGTGATGATGTGTCAAGAATGAGTAGGGGCCGGGCGCGGTGGCTGACGCCTGTAATCCTAGCACTCTGGGAGGCCGAGGCGGGCGGATCACTCAAGGTCAGGAGTTCAAAACCAGCCTGAGCAAGAGCGAGACCCTGTCTCTACTATAAATATGAAGAAATTAATTGGTCAACTAAAAATATACAGAAAAAATTATCAGGGCATGGTGGTGCATGCCTGTAGTCCCAGCTACTCAGGAGGCTGAGGCAGGAGGATCGCTTGAGCTCAGGAGTCTGAGGCTGTTGTGAGCTAGGCTGATGCCACAGCACTCTAGCCTGGGCAACAGAGTGAGACTCTGTCTCAAAAAAAAAAAAAGAACGAGTAGGAGTTACCCAAAGGGAGTAGAGTCATGGGAGAAGTGCAAGTCAGGCAGAGAACTGCAAGTGTGGAAAGGCACCCTCATCCTACTGTATGCGATTTTACAATGTAATATGTGTGCAAATAAATATGAAATTTAATAGGAATGGGAAGCAATAATGTTCCCTCCTCCAAAAAACGTTTAGGAATTCTATCTTCCTGTTGTGTCTTGAAAGTTGTCTTCTTCCTAGCAGAAATGTTTACCATATTATTTGCATAGTGATGCTCTACTTTTTTAGAAGATTGGATGTGTTTTCTTTTGTCACCTAATGAGAAACGTACTCCTATTTTGACTTGGCAGTCAGGAAGCCCGGAGTTATATTTAAACCCAGATTGAGGTGCCTTGTCCTATGCTCCTGTTACAATTTTTTTCGATTGTCATATTTTGTTGAAGAATATGTATTTTGATCTTCCTATTTAACTCCCCTTAAAACTAACCTATTACTCTCATGTAAGTCACCTCAGATCATTTTTTAGAAGCATATTTGCACTGTAAACACTGATTTCTACAATAAATTCCTACAAGATAACTTTCTCATTGGCCTGGACACAATGTTAATAGAAGTTAAAATTCCTTTCATGTACTTAAAGCACACATTCTGCTAATCATTTATTGATCATTTTTGAACATCACAAAGATGGCTTGAGAGCAACAACGTAGCATTCTTAAAGTCACTATCCTTTATCAAAACAAACATTTGCACTAGTAGTCTTTAAAAATCAG
Source organism: Lepilemur ruficaudatus (assembly GCA_963574885.1). Classification (NCBI taxonomy): domain Eukaryota; kingdom Metazoa; phylum Chordata; class Mammalia; order Primates; family Lepilemuridae; genus Lepilemur; species Lepilemur ruficaudatus. The sequence goes on from CAUYRT010093606.1 coordinate 18,193, forward strand.
CATTACTGTATCATGATGAAACTTGTACAAGATAAAAAAAATTATGGTTTGCTAAAAAGCACTCAGAATTACACTATGCTTGCACAATTAAATTTGTTTCCATCCACATATATTTATTATTCATGAACACCATGAATGGGTCAATTACAACTGTTCAGGCACATCCTAATAGATTTTCATCTCCAAAATAAAAGTAGAAAAATTCAGCATGAGTTCAAAAATATTTCCCAATTCTGATCATTCTTTTTTTCACCCTTTTTATTATTCAAAAAATAACTTTCAATAGTTTAAGACACGGAGAAGTTCAAGGACAAGTCTTAAAATGAAGACTCAGTCTGTGCCACATCTTTTCAGGAATGAAACGTTCTGGGAGATCGTACCAGAACAGAATCCTCCCTGGAGGGCGGCAATCCCAGGACAGGCAGCACGCTCATCGGAGCGCTTGCTGCCACCGATAAATCGGAGATCCAAATGGCACACGTAATCCAAAATTAGAGTGAAGCCTTTTTGCAATCTCAGACTAAGAGAAGCAAAGATAATGCCTATCTTGAAAAAGTAGATGTGACATTTTGTTGTGAACATTAAAAAAAATATATGGCTACGATTGTGTTACTAAAAAAAAAAAAAAAGCAGCATAGGACTTACAGCTGTTTCATG
>CAUYRT010093607.1:0-34054 GCA_963574885.1 Lepilemur ruficaudatus
CTCACAGCAACCTCAAACTCCTGGGCTTAAGCAGTCCTTCTGCCTCAGCCTCCCAAGTGGCTGGGACTGCAGGTATGCGCCACCATGCCCGGCTAATTTTTTCTATATATTTTTAGTTGGCCAATTAATTTCTTTCTATTTTTAGTAGAGACGGGGTCTCCCTCTTGCTCAGGCTGGTCTTGAATTCCTGACCTTGAGCAATCCGTCCGCCTCGGCCTCCCAGAGTGCTAGGATTACAGGCGTGAGCCACTGCGCTCGGCCTAGAACATGATATTTTTAAGAGAAATAATGAACAAAGCAGATACACAGTTAAAACCATACACAGATAGTGATTCTTTCTAACCTCCACTTGTGAGTGTAACACTTGGCTGAATAACAATCATTCTAAGTGGTGTCAGAATATTGACCAAAATGATTCTACTTTTCAAAAAACTCTCAATTTCAGTAGTTTTTCTTTTAAGAAAGAAAAACAAAAAGAAAATTTTTCTTTTCGTTTAAGATACAAAAATTAAAATTAGATTCCTTTGAAATACAAAACTCTGGCCAGGCTTGGTGGCTCAGATCTGTCATCCCAGTGCTTTGGGAGGCTGAGGAGGGAGGATCGCTTGAGGCCAGGAATCAGACACCAGCCTGGGCAACATAGTGAGACCCTGTCTCTAAATTAAAAAATAAAAAAAAAATTAGCCAGGCACGGTGGTGCACACCTGTAGTGCCAGCTACTCCAGAGGCTGAAGTGAGAGGACTGCTTGAACCCAGGAGTTTGAGGTTGCAGTGAGCTGTGATCGTGCCACTGCACTCAAGCCTCAGTGACAGAGTAAGACCTTGTCTCCAAACAAACAAACAAAACGAGTAGAAAAGAAACACAAAACTCTTTTGGTTACATAAACTATTTCTAAAGAAAACCACAGCCTGTAATATCCAAGATTAGCTGGGTAACCTTCAGTTTTAATTCTAGGAACATCACAACTCTGAACCACACCATGAAAGTCTAGGCTGTTCAGCAGTCATACACTTATGTATTTTATTCTTTTGAGTTTCCTCTGGGGTGTCACACCCAATGACTCACATAGAAATACGCTCACTGGGTAGCACCGAACCATGGCACGCCCATCCCACCAGTTCACAGCCCAGTCAGTGCCATGTTCCTGCATGGGCTTTTCCACGATTTACCTCCTACCCCCTTTCTTCTCTGTTACACTCCTTAAGGAAGTTGTCACATTCTACCTTTTATCAGTCTTCCAGATATACATGCATTCATTCACAGTTTCCTCCTAGATTGTAAATTCCTGCAGGGCAGGGTGGGCATGGAGGTAGGGAAGTCAACCCTGAGCTCCAAGCCTGCGATAGGTCATTTCCTTGAGTCCTCACAACAACTTTACCAGGTAGGAATTTTTAATCCTTCTTTAAGTATTAGAAAATTGAGGTCCAAAGTAGCTCACTTCAGGCTGCAATAGATTAACAACAACAACAACAAAACAACAAAAGAGGGAGAAGTAGGATTCAAAGTGAGCTTGGCTTGACTCTATCTCCTTAGCTCTTCCCCTGTGCCACCTGCCTTGTGAACACACAAGTCTCCCATCTGTAGCTCCCTCCATGGTGCTTAGTACAGTCACGTGTTGCTTAAGGACAGAGGTGTGTTCTAAGAAAAGCATCCTTAGATGATTTTGTAATTGTGCAAACATCATAATGCACTTATACAGACCTTGGCAGCATAGCCTACTGCACACCTAGGCTATATAGTACAGCCTCTTGCTCCTAGGCTACAAACCTGTACAGCACATTGCTGTGCTGAATGCTGTGGGCAACTGTAACACAATTGTAAGTATTTGTATATCTAAACACATCTCAATAAAGGTACAGTAAAAATACAGTGCAAAAGATTAAAAAATGGTACCCCTCTATAGGGCACTTACCATGAATGGACTTTGCAGGACTTAAGTTGCTCTGGGTGCGACAGTGAGAGAGTGCTGGGTGAATGTGAAGACCCAGGACAGGGCTGCACACCACTGCAGACTGTTTGAACACTGTACATTGAGGCTACACTCAATTTATAAAAGAATTTTTTCTTTCTTCAATAATAAATTAACCTTAGCTGACTAAAATCTTTTTAATTTTTTAACTTTTGGCTCTTTCATAATGGCACATAGCTTAAAACACACACACGGTAGAGATGTACAAAAATATTCTCTTTAATTATATCCTCATTTTATAAGCTTTCTTCTATTTAAAAAATTTTTCATTTTTAGTTTTTAAACTTTTTCATTAAACACGAAGACAAACACACACATTGGCCTAGGTCTACACAGGGTCAGAATCATCAAGATGTCACCAGGCAACAGAAATTTTTCAGCTCCATGGTAATCCGTGGGACCCCCGTTGTACATGTGAGATGCCGTTAATTTGGAGCATAACAGAACACACCAGAAGTCCAATACTTTCACCAAATAGGAGGAAGCACAGATAAGCAAGAAACGTGTTGACAGGACAATTAGATTTCCTCGTTCAGTGTGTATAGCTTCGCCTCCAGGCATCACAGGGACATTAACTTGATGCCACCATTTTTAGTGACCCATCTACAGGCTTTCAAGGGATGAAAACATGCAGTTAAAATCTATTGATTTTATGATCCATCTGAAATATGTGCAACGTCAATGCCTTCCCCTTCTTTTGGTGTTGCATTTTGTCGGCACAAAAAAACTATTTTTCATTCCATGGGGATAATAGGGATCCAATTAATGTGAAAAATGAAAGGAACCAAGTCCTTAGCTGGATTCCTTGGTTTTCAGATACTGACACTGCACCATTCCTTTCATCTGAGCTGTTGCTTCATATGCCATTTTACTAAGACAATGGGAAAGGCTAACGGAACGTCGTAAATGTCACTCAGAATCCCAATTTGGTACCGATGCAATTTCTACTGGGGGAGAGAGAAAAAGGATTCAGTAGTTCTGCTGAATAAGAAATTATTTCTGTTGAACTTTAGTAGCCTCAAACCAGTTTCATTATTCAAAGGAGAAGGCACAGAACTGCCTGGCAGCGGGAATTTATGCAGGTTCAAAGGTTTTTTAGGGAAAAAAGCCAGAAAGTCAAAGAAACTGAAAAATTTAAGTTCTGTTTTGGCTCTCCATAGAAACCCAAAGTTTCTATTTAGTTGGTGGGAACAATGTCACTCAAAGCCCAAATTAACAATCTCCAATTTATAAAAGAGAGCTTCAGCTTCTCCTGTTTTCCAAAGGGAGTTTGAATACCTGGCTGTAAAAGGCGACATCGGTTGCTTTGAGGAATATCTACTTCTCCATTTTTTAGCACAGGTGCGGGAGCACACTGTTTGAAGACTTTTTTTTTTCCAGGAAAGGTATAGAAGAAGCTAAGTCAAAAAGGATTAAATATATTATTTATGCATTAACAAAAAGACCGGATTCTGGGAGGAAAGTAAAGATTTCTGGGAAATTAAAGAGCTATCTCAAAATAATAAAAAGATTGACGATGACAGGAAAAGTCCTACCATACCTGCTTGTATTTCTGTGGAGCTACAGCAACACAGACTGTGATGCTTATAGGCTCACAGACTAGGTTACCTCTGTTCTTTGTGACAACAGGCAACATGGACACTGAGGAGAGAAGCACTCGGGCTTCCTAAGTCCTTAACACTTGGCATCTCTTCACAATTCAGCCTGAACTGTCCCGAGCATCTTATAGGAACTTTACACAACTCCACGACTTTGCACGCACGTGTGTCTTTTTGCCTCTCCTATCCTTTGCCCCTAACTTTTCTTTAATCACCCCAAGGCAAATGTTGTTTCTCTGGTGAAGCCATTTCTGAGCCTCCCAGACAAGGCCAGAGGTCTGGGCCGGAGAATTCTAGAGGACAGCACAGATTCTTGTCATGCCCCAGCCAGGGGACGTGGCTGGGAAAGCTCTTACTGCTGCTGATGCTTGCCAACCCACACTGGACGGCAGGGCCTAAGAGGATGCTGACTCCACTGACAGTCAGGTGGGCGAGTGTCTTTCACTCGGACAATATGAATCCTTCTTTATGAAGAAACACCTGGAAGCAATCTGCGTGCCCAGCGGTCATCTGCCTTGTGCTGGACATAAGCAAAACTGCCCTTGGGCTCTTACAATTTACTTAAACACAGAACAGGAAAGAGAGAGGTAGGTAGGTGTGGGTACCATCCCACAGGGGCACACCAGGTCCCTTAGGTCTCCAAACACAGGATGCTGGCTCTCACCGTGATCGCTTTCTGTTCCCGATCGGCCCCAGTAGCGTCGCCTCCTTTCTGGACTGTGTGCGTGTCGTTCGATGACTGCAGCTATAAACCGAGTGTTGCTGACTGTGGGAAGTCAAGGACAGTCAAAGTCACTCTCATGCCAGCATCTTTATCATTTCAAGCACATTTGCTCTGAGTGGGCTTATTCACGTGTTGGGGGAGTTATTTCTTTGGAGTGCTAGAATAAGCAATTTTTAAAAAATTCTGAGTATCAGAATATCTGAGTATCTAAAATCTGATTTTAGAACTGGTGGAGTGAGAGGTACTTCATTACATATCGCCAACATGCATCAAGAAGCTATGCTCTAAGAAAGTGAAGGCCAGGGTAGCTCAACATTAGTGGAAGGCTCTTCTAATAAAGAAAATGCTCTCCTTTCCAACCCCAAGCTGTATATACTATTTAAGGGATTCAAAAAATGCATACCTAAACTTCCCTTTCTTAAATACTATGTTAGAAAGTAACGAGGAACAGAAAGGAAGGAAAGGGTGATCTGTTTTAGGCCAAAATATTTAAGGCACAAAATAATACCCACCCTAATATCTGTCCAGATTTTCTAAAACAAAGCAAAGACCTACACTTATTCCTTACGAAAAAGGAAGAGAAAAGAAACACCCACCGTGTCAAAGCTTCTTAAATTTTAATACAAGCCAAAAGGATATAAGAAGGAATATTTATTTAGGATCAGCCTCCTGCTGACACATTCCGCAGCGAGGCAGCCGAGTACTCACTGATGCCTCTGTCTTCGTGGCTGTCGTCGTCCCTTTCATCTCTGTCATTCTCCAGGTTGGACATACGCACTGACATTTCTACCCATCATTAAAAAGAGAGAAACATGACTATTTAATCAAACAAAATCATCCACTTTAATACCCTGCTGGGTGCTCGTTTGATGGCTGGGTGACAGCATTCCATCAAGAATGAATCCTATCTTGGAAAGAGTGAACTGATGCCCCCATTTTTTTTTTTTTTTTTAAAGCAGGAGGGAGCAGGAATTCAAAGCAAAGCAAGAAGTGAACAATCAAGAAGGCACCTGGAACTGATTTCTGAAGAAAGAGGAGGAAAGAAGTTGATTGAGGCCAACAGATCTTTAATCGCCTGCTAAAGTACAGAAACAGAAGGGAAGAGGTCGCAACCACGACTGACTGTGTTGATAAAATGGTGTTACAAAAGCTTCCAGAAGGCCAGGGATAAGGTAACGCTGGATGATGGTCATCCTCAGTCTAGCCAAAACTTGCCAAGGGGAAAGCACTTCGAGATTATCCCTGTTACTAAATTGGGCAACATTACCCCACAATCCCTCTTTGGGAAGGTGGCCAGAGTGAAACATTCCAATATCAACCTGTCACTACTGCCTGCAAGGGCGAGAGCTAAGTGGCCAGGAAGAAAGATGTGTCAACTTTATCTCCATAGAGGTCAGGTTAACATATCCCCGGGGGCTGGGGCTGCAGGAAGGACAGCAGTGACCATGAAATGGTTTTGTTCCCTGCAAATGAGTACAGATGCCACACTAAAACTCTTGGTATTGAGGCCACAATTAGAGAGTAATCATTTTGCACTTGGTTTCAATTACTTATGCTGTTTTAAGAGATGTGATTATTCTGGCCGGCGCGGTGGCTCACGCCTGTAATCCTAGCACTCTGGGAGGCCAAGGCGGGCGGATCCCTCAAGGTCAGGAGTTCAAAACCAGCCTGAGCAAGAGTGAGACCTCATCTCTACTATAAATAGAAAGAAAGAAATTAATTGGCCAACTAAAGATATATATAGAAAAAATTAGCCGGGCATGGTGGCGCGTGCCTGTAGTCCCAGCTACTTGGGAGGCTGAGGCAGACGGATCGCTTGAGCCCAGGAGTTTGAGGTTGCTGTGAGCTAGGCTAACGCCACGGCACTCTAGCCCAGGCAACAAAGTGAAACTCTGTCTCAAAAAAAAAAAAAAAAAAAAAAAAGCTTCTGCACAGCCAAGGAAACTATCATTAGAATGAATAGACAATTTACAGAATGGGAGAAAATATTTACTTTCTACACATCTGATAATGGGCTGATAACAAGAATCTATATAGAACTTAAGAAAATCAACAAGAAAAAATCAAACAACCCCATCAATAAATAGTCAAAGGACATGAACAGAAACTTTTTAAAAGAAGACAGAATAATGGCCAGGAAACCTAAAAAGGTGCTCAGCATCTCTAATTATTAGGGAAATGCAAATCAAAACTACAATGAGATATCACCTAACTCTAGTCAGAATAGCCTTTATTAAACAGTCCGAAGCCGGGCGCGGTGGCTCACGCCTGTAATCCTAGCACTCTGGGAGGCCGAGGTGGGCGGATCGCTCAAGGTCAGGAGTTCAAAACCAGCCTGAGCAAGAGTGAGACCCCGTCTCTACTATAAATAGAAAAAAATTAATTGGCCAACTAAAGATATATATAGAAAAAATGAGCCAGGCATGGTGGCGTATGCCTGTAGTCCCAGCCACTTGGGAGGCTGAGGCAGAAGGATTGCTTGAGCCCAGGAGTTTGAGGTTGCTGTGAGCTAAGCTGACGCCACGGCACTCACTCTAGCCCAGGCAACAGAGTGAGACTCTGTCTCAAAACAAACAAACAAACAAACAAACAAACAAATACAATTAGGTAGAATGAATAAGATCTATTTGGCAGCAAAAAAGGATGTATTTTAGGTTATTAAGTTAATAATTTTTGGTGTATTTTAAAATAGCTAAAAGAGTAGAATTTCTTAATACAAAGATGATAAATTCTTGAGGTGATGGATACCCCATTTACCCTGATTTTATCATTACACATTGTATGCCTGTATCAAAACATTACACAGACCCCATAAATACATGCAATTATTATGTACCCATAATAATTAAAAATAAAAAAAATTAAAAAACACTCCCAATACTATTTTTTATCCTCAACTCTAGTCAAGAATGGATTTTTCTTAGGTGTTTATTCAAAACATAACTAAATCTACATTATTCTTTTCTACAAAACTTTCAGATGCCCACCTGATAGGGTGTGTTCTTCCATGGGTAAAAGTTTGGAAGGTCTGAACCATTAGATAGAACCTTGAATGCATCTTCAAAACAGTCCAGACTATCAATCAATGATGCTTCAAATCAACATGAACTATATTCTTTACAGATAAGATAAAATAACTTTTCTAGGTATTGCTGACATCTTCCCATCATTGGGGGATAGTTTCCAAACTTCTCTTTATTGTTTTTAGCCAGTGTGACTGATTAGATTAGCAGTTCTGGCTAAGCAGAATGCCTTGGTCAGAATGAAGGGAATGAGATGAGTTTGTATGAGAGTCAATAAGTTTGGCTAATGTCTCATTTTCTTTTAAATCCATGGCTTTGAAGACATTCACAGGGCAATGCACTTGCTATCATGGATAATTATTGTCATGATATTATTAATAAGCTATAGTTTCCTTAAAGATAAAAAAGCATCTTACTCATCTCTGGGTCCTCTAATCTTTAGCCTAGAAATGTAGCAAATACAGTTTCTTGTCTATCCAACACCAACCTCCCCTTCTTTGCCAATAGAAACTCAGTTGTATTCAGGCATTAGAACACTAGCTACTTTAGGGGAGACTGAGCCTCTATCCAGCCCTGAGGGAAAGCAGTGAATCTTTTTTAATGTTATTATATTAACAGTGGTAATCTCAACTCCCTGTCAATGATAGATTAAGTATAGGCATATGAGCCAATTCTGGCTTATAAGAATTGAAGAAAGCCTCCTAGGGACTTTCTGAGAGAGTTGTCTTTATTCTTAGAAAAGAACCAAAGGCAGAGACATTCTCTTCTCAGTCTATGGACATTGCAACCTGTAGGTGATACTTGGAACTGTAGCTGCCATCTTGGGCTTGAAAAGAATTAACCTACAACAACAAGGAAAAGTAAGGACATCAAAACCGAAACACTGAATAAACCTGGCTCCCTGATGACAACTATGAGTCATTAACTTAACCACCGGAAATAACTTTACCTTTGTACTTCTTGCAAGAAACTTTTGAGCTGATTTTTCTGTTGCTTACAACCAAAAACATCCTAACTGATAAAAGTGTGGTATTTGTATGATTTACTACCTAAATGATTTCTTATTATTCTTAATATTAGTTATAACAATATCTAATAATAATAAACATAGTGATACTTTACAACCCTTGTTCTACTCTGTGGAAAGCAATGTACAAGGCACTTACATAAATTATTTCATTTAATATTAATAGTTGATCGAGGTAGCTATTATTACTCTCATTTTACATTTAAGGCAACTGACACCTAAAAAGGAAAAGTAACTTGACAAAATGCTCACAGTCAGGGCAGGACGTGGGGCAGACATCAAAACAAGCTACACATACATCAATTAACAAAGGCCGGAAGTCTTATCAACACTAGGGAGGCTAAAACACAACCTTTAACCAAATACTGACTGAACAGTAAGTTACTCTCACCCAGAGGCAATTTCTAGGAAACCAGGTTTAAAAATAAAATCACACATATTGCTGGCAGTCTGGAAAACTGTGTGCATTCCCAAAGCTGTGGCCTTTTAGAAGTAATTAGAGGGAAAAAATTCAAGCTACTAGTCCAAAACTGAATGGGGGCGGGGAAAATGTAAACTCTTGGAACTGTGATAGCAGCCTCCAAGCTACACACATGCAGTGGTAAAAGGTAAAAATCTATCTGGCCATGGAAGCTTAAGAACAATCTTTTACCAATAAATGGCTTAGCTAGAGGCAACCCCTATGTAGCCAGGCTAAAAGACAAAATCAAGAAAAAAAATCTGAATAGGTACATTATAGGTTGCTCACTGTGGGGGTGGGAAATGGACTTCAAAGAGCTAGTTCAGCCAAGTCTGTAAACAAATAAATAAATGACCAAGCAAACAACAACAAGATCAACCCCCTGGAAGGCAGGAAATTAGTATTCCAAGTTAGTATATTATATTACCTAAAGTGTTTAGTTTTGAACCACCAATTGTGAGACATGGAAAGAATTAAGAATATGCGACCCATACACATAAAAAAAAAAAGCAGGCAATAGAAATTTCCTTGAAGGGGCCCAGATGGCAGACTTAGCAAAGGACTTCAATGAAGCCATTATAAATGGAAATGCAAAAACTAAAGGAAATCATTTCTAAAGAATTAAAGGAAGGTACAATGACTATGCCTCATCAAATAAAAAAAAAAAAATTTAAAAATTACAAAAGAGAAGCAAATGGAAATTCTGGAGCCAAAAAGTATGATAACTAAAATGAAAAATTCACTACAGGGCATCAACAGTAATTTTGAGCTGATAAAAGAAAATAACCAGTGAACTTAGGATTGATCAATAGAGATTATAAAATTTGAATAACAGAGAAAAGGAATAAAGAAAAATGAAGTAGCAGACAAATTTGGGATACATTAAGCACACTGACATATGCATTATGAGAATACCAGAAAAGGAGAGAGAGAAAGGAATAGAAAAAATATTCAAAGAAATAATGACCCACCCACACCTCAAAACATCATAATAAAATGTCAAAATCTAAGGATAAAGAGAAAATCTTGACAGCAGTAAGAGAAAAACAACTGATGTAGAAGAGAACCTCAATGACAGCTGATATCTCTGTTCATAAGAAACAATGCCTCTAACCCTCGCTAGGGACAGGCAAAGACATAAAATGTAACCAAAATGTTTGTACCCTGATAATACCCTGAAGTAAAAGAAAAATAGAAAATAAAAGCAAAAACAAAATAATAAAAAAGAAACAATGGAGGCCAGAAAGAGAGTGGGATGACATATTCAAAGCACTGAAGATAAAAAATACCTCTCAACAAAGAGGAGGATTTGAGCAAAACTATCTTTCAAAAATGAAGACAAAATAAAAACATTACCAGTTTCAAAAAGTCTGAGATTATGACTAAGACCCCAAAAGCAAATACAGCAACAACAAAAATAAATAAATGGGACTTAATTAAATTAAAAACTTCCACACAGCAAAGGAAAAAAATCAACAGAATAAATAGACTGCCTACAGAATGGGAGAAAATATTCAAAAACTATAGATTCAACAAAGGACTAATATCCAGAATCTACAAAGAACTCAAATCAACAAGAAAAAAATAAACAAGCCCATCAAAAAGTGGGGAAAAGACATGAAGAGAAGTTTTTCAAAAGAAGATAGACAAATGGCTAACAAACATGAAAAATGTTCAACATCACTAATCATCAGGGAAATGTAAATTAAAACAATAGTGAGATACGACCTTACTTATATCAGCATGGCCATTATTTAAAAAGTCAAAAATAATAGATGCAGAGAAAAAGGAATGCTTATACACTGTTGGTGAGACTGAAAATTAGGACAACCTCTATGAAAAACAATATGGAGATTCCGCAAAGAAATAAAAGAAGACCTACCATTTGATGCAGCAATCCCACTGAGGTCCAAAGGACTAAAGTGAGTTCCCAATGACCTACAACTAATTAGTTGCTGATCAAGCTTTTTGAGTTTGAATTTAATTTAAATAAATTCACCAAATATGTACTGAGTATGTGGTATGTACTGGATAGTCTGATAAATACAGTAGTAGATAAACACATAAATAAGTGTTTAAAACTTGAATTTAGAGCACATTTATCAGAGTATCTATTCTTAAGATAGCATAATTTATTTTATGAGAAAGCTCAAGCCACATTTGTGGTTAAAATATTCTTAAAAGAACATCTTGAGCTTTTTGGTGAGCTAAACATTGTTATTTATGTATTATCTATGATGAGCATCAACTATTTATGGAAATGCTTATATTGTTATATATTATTCCCATTTTTAAAAATTATTTGAGTTAATACCATAAATGCTTTTTTAACTGGGTATGGCAAGAAAACATGAGCTAGTAAGCTTACTCAAAAGTTCTGGGCAATTCTTACTCCATTAAAATTTCTACTTTGGGAATTATACAGCTCCTACTTGATCCTAGTCTTGAAGGTATATGTGGATAATAAATTAAACCCATTAACAGTTAAAACCTTGTTCAGAATGGTTACTGATTATTCAACATAGCTGGTGAGTGATCTGGAACAAATTCTTCTGGCTCTAACTCCATTGCTCTTTTAAGTCTCTCCAATATCAGAATGCCAATCTTATATAGGAACAGGCTTAGATAAAGTCAGGCAGAATTATATGTCTGAAATTATTTCTAGGTTATCTCACCTCGGGACAGAGAGCCAAAGGAGAACTTAGCATGGGGTTAAATTAAGATACTAATGTCAAACAATCGCAGGAAAGGACAGCGGAGATCCAGTAATGTATTCAGTAAGCAACCTGGGCTTGAGTCAGGGGAGCAGATTCTTGTTTGGGGTCTGTTGCAAAATTCCTGTGTAACTTAAATGAGTCATTGAAGCTCCCCAGCCTCTATTTCCTCATCAATAAAATAAGAGAATTGGGATAAATATTTCCAAAATCTTTTCCAGCCCTTTCATGCTATGTCTTTTAGTTAGCAAGTGTCCAGGCTAGCTTTTCCATTTTCTTTCATGCTTACAAAAACAGGTGAAACTCATTCAACATCTGTTTTTTCTTATTATGCTGTATGCTGCCTAGACCATCTTAGATTTGCTAATTGAAACCCCTTGAATACAGACCCACCAGATTACATTTTTTTTTATTGCCTTGTTGCATTTTCAACCAACCCTGATTTTTAAAATGGCATTTTCTTGCATGATTGAGCATTCTTTTTCCTACCTGTAGGAAGTACTAACAAATTTTGCCAACTTTCCTCTCTGGGTTTTTCTGGAGTTTCACCAGTGACCATTTGAACTGTGATATTTTTCATGGGCTCCTTCAAAAGGTGTTGGCACTTTGGTACGTTTAAGAATGGCTTGTGGGCCGTATACTGGCGGAGAGATCTAATTGCATTATCAGAAATAGTAAGTGTCAGGTAACAGTTTTACAGCCATAGGATCTTAGCCTAGCCTGGCAAATTCACCTTTGATGATGCCCTTGGGAAAGTAGTGATTCTCTAGATCAATAGGAAGGTAGACAATGCCACTGACCTTGCTACATTTCTATTTCCTGAAATTCAGTAGAAAAATACGAAAGAATATAGCATGGTGAACACTTTTTGTCAGCACAAATGTAAGACAAGAACCGAGAGGCTGCCCTTTTAACTTTAGAGGCCTGAGAATGCAGGACAAAGGAGGTTGGGCTGGCACGGCCAACAAGGTAGAAGGTAAGCTATGGGGTGGGTGTAGGGGATATACTCTGGCCGTTAAGGCAAGCCACCGTGCTGAGAGCAGATATTCTGAAAGAAATACACCTGACCTGCTATCCGAAAAATTTCCAGCATCTCAACTTAGCCACAGTCTCATTAATTTGATTTAAAACTAAGAAAGGTTAAGAATCTTTTATTTTTTTTATCAATGATATGATATGTATAAGTTTATTACCTACACAAAGTAATATGGCACTAAATACAAACAAGATATCACTCACGCGTAGGCATGCTACTACCAGTAGGACAGACACAGTACCGCTGCTAACAAGTACTTAACTCAAAATCCTGAAACAATTTTAAATAGTCTCAACACCTGTACTCAGATCTTTTCCCTGGTATTCATCAGTAAACCAGCATTTATCAGATATCTTTAGGTGTGAGCAGCAAGCTCAGTGTCACTGACCCAATGATCTTGAACTTAATCGTACATATATTAATACATAACACTGTTTCTAAGGAGATCATGACTGGTTTTCATTCTTGATAAGGGGATTTGACCACACAAAAATGAATGAGAAGGAGACTAAGTAGAATCTTTTTGCCCAGCTAGACGGGGCTTTAAAGACAGGTACAATTCTGAAATGGGTAGCTTGCGTATTCTGGATCTTCAGCTTCTCAAGGATTCTTTGCCTCCTCTCGTCCTGCTCAGTAGAGCCTCCTATTTAACTATTTGAGTCCTCTGCCCTCTCTTTCCCCTCCTCCCTCAAAGCCCGTTCCCCATTAAAAAAATTACATAGTTCATTGACATCTTTGAAATTAGTGTTCCTCTTCCAGGGGTGTTTGTACATTAAGCCTCGCTTCTAATTACAAGCACAAGTTTCTCTCCACCGTCCCACCCTTAACCTCAGAAGAATTCCAAGCTAGTCAAGCGGCGATCCGAGTTGGCTGGGGCGGAGACCAGGAAGGGAGGATTTCAGTGACACTTTCCCACGCTTTAAGTGTCCTGTGTGTAATTCTGGAACTGAAGGAGAGGGACAGGGATGTCCTGCTGCAACAGGGACACACTGCCAGTTATAAAATTGGTGTGGGCGTGCACAACCATTTCAGAAAGGCACTAAAGATGACTAAATGTCGGCGGCAGAGAAGGAGGGAATTCGACTCTTTGTTAGAAAGGCTGAAAATGCTCTCATGTTAGCTTAGTTAAAATCAGTTTAAGACTGAAAGTAGAACTCCTTTCCCTTTTGAAAATTGCCTTGAGGCTTTGAAGAACCACACACAGTCTGCGTCTCCACAGCCAGCTCATTCAGGGCACCCCTGGGAACCGCGGAACCTGTTCAGGAAGACGTGCTCCCCTGAGAACCTGCTCAGCACCTGCAGACTTCCTGCAAAGTTCAAAGTGGGCTAACGGTTTGCCCCTGCCGCGCTGGCTTCATTTACCTCGTCTGTGCTGCATCAGAATCTCTTTTTTTCTATATTTTTTATTCTGATTTTCTTGAATTTACAGCAGAGGTATGCGCTAAAGCCAATTCACCCTCTATCAGTATAAAATTGGTCAGCGGTGAGACGACATAACAGAACTGAAACTCCAAACTGTGGACAGACTCGCTTTTCTGGAATTGAATCTGCCTGTTCAGAGTGACAGAGGGCTGTCGGTACTCTGTCACCGGCAGAATCTGTTTCCTTCCCGGCATTTTCTCCCTCAGTCCCTGGGGAGGAAAGAGCAACTTGAAAAGAGGTACAGTCATAGCCATTCTGGTGAAAAAGGGTCAAGTAGTTAAAGTGGTGAGGTGTCACGTGATGCTCACCAAGGCCAGGGATGCGCAGGCGCCGGCTCTGGCGGTGAGAAAGTCCTGCGCGGTGTGTGAGCAAGGGCAAAGAGCATGGTTTGGATGGCGGGACAGTGAAGACATTCTCCCTCTTGCTGCCCATTGCTTCCCTCCTACGACCCTGACTGCCTCAGCAATCTACTCGTAGGCCCAGACGTTTGGCCCCCATGTGCTCAGGGCCCCTTAGGTCTGCCTGCCCCTGGACTGGCTCCTCTAGATCACCGCGGCCTCAGCCCCAACGCCAGCCTCCTCAGCCACCCGGCTGGAGCTGCCTTTCCCACCGCTGCTTGCATGATTCTCCCCCACTACCCTGTTTTATCCTCTTCACGGCACTTGTGTCTGTATGAAACGATCCTGTTTACTTGTTTCCGTGGGTATGTGTTATGTCTCGTGTTCCTCACCAAAGTGCAAGGCCCAGAGAAGGCAGAAACTATAACATACCTTTCTGATTCACCCCTCGCTCCCCACCGCCTGGGAGAGTACCTGGTGCACTAGGGGCTCAAAGTATTTGTGAAATGATTGAATCGGGGAGTGACCGAGAGTCGTGGTAGGGAGGAAGAGATGAAAACTGGGTTCAGAACCAGGGAGTCTATGATCTCTTGGTTAGCTCCTTCACGGATCCTGTTCCCAAGTTTGCAGAAACAGAGTAGCTTGAGGGGCTTGCATGAAATCATACTTCCCAGGCCAGGGTATGAAGTCAGGGTGACCAGGTAAAGTAACTGACTTCACCATGTTACATTTCACGTCTCTGAAATCTAGTTTGTCTGAGTAGAGAACCACACAGACCCTGCCATGCACGACTGAGTGCGTGGCTGGATTACACAGCTGGCTTAGTAATGTGACCTTGGGCAGATTCGCCTCTCTGTGCCTCAACCTCTTTGCCTGTAAAATGCAAATAGTCAGATTATCTCTAATTAGGTTGTTTTGAGAATGAAATGAGTTAATGTAAGTAGCATGCTTAGTTAGAACAGCGTCTAGCATGACACAGCACTCTATAGATGTTTGCTATTATTACTATCATAATCCCCATTTCTTACACCTCTCAGTCACGGGAGTTCAAATCTTTTTGTGTCACAAATTCTGACAGTCTGGCGATGCCGATGGACCATTTCTCATAGTAATGTTTTTAAAATATAACATAAACTACATAAGATTACAAAGGAAACAAATTACATTAAAACATGTTTATCAAAATATTCTTTAACTGAGATACAGAAATACATTTTCTTTATTAACACATTACGTAACAAGGTATACTGGCAGGACTCATAACTACAATAATTTTAAAGCAGGGACAAACAAGCTATTTTAAGATATTGGCAATAACAATGAAAATATCTACAGTATCTATTAGCAATAAAATTATGGCTACTGCTAATATTATGGTGGTTTGTTATCACCATTAATAACTGAAGTAAAAGCTAAATTTCAGTTAGAGGTTGGAGAAAATTAAGATGGAATTTTTTTGCCATTGTAGTTCACAGACACTTTGATCGTGTCCACAGCGCATATAATCCAAGAAGCCCTGCTGCAGGGACTGGTTTTCACCTCCTTTAACAGTTATCGTAGGGTAGTTTGGCAAAATAGATATAATGTGTATGTATGTATTTTTGAAAATGGAAGTGATTTGATTCCTAGACATATATTCAACAGAAATACTCATGTCTACACATACACACACACACACACACAAATATGCACATGCACATGAATGTTTATTATTGCACTGTCTGAAATGGTGAAAGACCAGAAACAACCCAAATATCCATCAACAGAAATTTTCTAAAATAATTTTACTAATATGGACACTATAAAATACAAGTTGGCTTCTGTTCCTTTGTTAAGGAAAAAGACAGAGGCTGAAAATCCTCTCTATGCACCAACATAAAAGATACAATGTAATAAAACATATAATAGTATCTCATTCTCATAAAAACAATTTTAGTATAGATATAGTAGTAACAGTGGTTATAAGGTGGTTGATTATGGAAAACTTTCACTTTCTATACATTTTGGTAAACACTGTTTCCCAATAAGCCTGTATCTTCTATTATTAAATTTTTAAAAAGACGATTATTTTTGAAAAGTAAATCCAGCTCTTCCAGGTTTCTTGGTATCCAGAAGCCTATGACTCAGTGCATATGAAGAAGACCAAAAATATCTCCTGTAATCTGCATGTCTGCAGTCAGTCTCAGAGAGATGCCCTTTGGGGCTGTTGCCAGAATGCCCCCATGAGTATGATGCCTGTGGTTCCCGAGCCAGAGCCTGCTGCTTTTGCTGTACTCAGACATGGACTAGCATGTAATTTCAAAATGTTTTAAACACTTTTGGTTTACTTGGTGTAAGTCTGCAAATATTTCCTGTTCCTGGGTCCCTCTAGCTATGCATTCTTCTATTGCTATTCCTTGATGTGAACAAACTGCTTAAACAATACCCGGTTGCCCATTTCTCATGTTCTTTGTTCCACCTGCAGCAAGAGAGTTCTCTACTTTCACTGCCCTCCCTCAGCTTAGTGCATTCCTATGATTGGGCTTCGTCAGGGCTCAAATGCCCTCCCAGCCATTCTCATGTCTTGTGTGACATTTGAAGGGGAGGAAAGGGAGCAAACTTCAGCTTAAGGAGGTTGTTAGGGGCACAGCAACTGTACAGTTACATTGGCACATATAAAACATATTAATGTTTAAACATCACCTTGCAATGCCAAATCAATGGCATTGATTTATTCTAAGAATACATGCTTCTTTAAAAAAAATAACAATTGCCACCTCCTCTGCTTTTCATTTACATGTCTCATCATGCCTCACCTTACAGCAATCTGATTTCTGTCCCCACCATACTTCTCCCTAAAGTCTCCAATAAGCTCCATGTATGCTTGCTACTTTTTCTTACTGGTCCTCATGACATCTGATACTATTGATCATGGCCACACTCAGGAAAATCTGTCCTCACTTCTGTGACATCATGCTATTGGTTTTCTTCCTTCTCTCCTTCGTAGACCCTTCTTCTCTACTGTTAAATGTTGGGATTCCCCCAGGGCTCCATGTATGGTTATGGAACTATAGCCCACGAGCACCTTTAAACTGAACATATCCAATCCTAAACTCAGCATCTTTCTCACAAAACCTTCTCTTTTCTATTCTCCATTTCCTAATGTATGACACCCTGATTTTCTATTTGTTCTAAGTCAAACACAAAGCATCCTGCTAGAATCCTCCCTCTCACTCAGCCTCACATGCCCAGCCTATATTTTGATTCTACAGCCTTTACTTCCTTAAATGTTTCGAGCTCATCCACTTCATGCCATTATTTATTGCCGTAATGCAGGACCTTGTTACTTTTTTCCTGGGCAACCAGTACACTCTCCCCACACTTGCTTCTAGTTTGGTTAGCCTCTATTTACAATTGCCTAAGTGATCTTTCTAAAGCCCAAATGTGATTATGTTTTATCCTTAGTTAAATTGCTATCACAGATCCCCATTGCTTTCAGTATAAAAGTAAAAATCCTTCACTGACTAATCAAGGCCTTTCATGATTTAGTTTCTGCTTACTTTTCTAGGCTCATTTCCTGCCATTCCCACTGCATACAACTCAGTTCAGCTACATGAAACAATTTGGCACTTGTTCCCTCTGAACACATGTCACACGTCCACACATTCATACCTGCGAGTCTCTCTACTTGAAGTACCCGATTCCCACGCACACCCTACCACCATCGTCACACATACACACACACCCCTGATATAAGCCTGGCTGATGTGCACCTTTCCTTTAAAATTCAGTTGAAATGTCTCCTACCCACATAGCCTTCTTTTATCCTCACCTCTCACAACTCATCTAAGTTAAATCTGCCCTGTGCCACCACTATCACACCACTGATTACTTGGCACTATCTCCCCCTCTAGGCCAGAAGCTTCTCAGTGGCAGAAGCCAGGCCTAATTGCATCGAGTATCACCAGCACCTATTGGGTGCTCAACAAATATCTGTGGAATAAAGAAATGGATAAGTCCTAATGAAATTTACACTTTATGACACAAATCACCATGCCACTCCACCACTCAGTCCCCAAACTGATAATCAGCTCATGTCACTTACTTCCTCCCAAGTCTCCTCCGTGCTGCTATTAGAATAAAGTCTAAACTCCTTATTCATGAACCCAAGACTTCATGACCTAATCCCAAATCACCTTTTTAGAATTAGCTCCTGCCATACCCTCTATGGGTCCTGTGCTCTTGCCCTGTCTTAGTGCTCATTTGTCCCTGAATTCTTACACCCTCATACTTTTGGACTGCGGCCTACTGAAGGAGAATTCATGAATCCTTTGTTCCCTTCAGGAAGAATTAATTTCTCCTTCCTGTTTACTCACAATACAACATGATTTTATTTAGGGTTAATTATATTTTGCTAGTTTTATACCTCATTGCTTCCTCCATTAAATTATAAGATCCCCAGTGATAGGGAATTTGTCATATTTCTCTCTGCTCACCCTTTTTTTATCCCCAACTTAAAGGTGGTGAGGTGTACACAGTAGAAACCCAATAAATATTTTTTGAATTAAACATATTCAACTGATAAATTTTACCTTATTTCTTAAATAAGTTTAAAGCTTGAAGCCCCTAATGAAAATTTGTCCAAAACTCCATATGTATTCCACTCATGATTTATTCTAGGCATTCATTGCAACTTCAAAAAAAAAAAGAAAGAAAGAAAGAAAGAAAGAAAGAAAGAAGAAAAGGAAAGAAAGAAAAAGAAAAAATGGTAAAAATATTAGCAAACCACATATATCTGATAAAGGGTTAATATCCAAAAATATAAAGCACTCCTATAACCCAATAGCAAAAAAAGAAAAAAAAAATTCACTGAAAAGGTGGGAAAAGGAGGTGAATAAATATTTCTCCAAAGAAGACATATAAGTGGCCAAAAGTATATGAAAAGGTGCTCAATACTGTCACTGATCATCAGGAAAATGCAAATCAAAACCGCAATGAGATAGCACCTCACACCTGTTAGAATGGCTATTATCACAAAACAAAAAATGACAAATGTTGATGAAGATACAAAGAAATACAGCCCTTATCTGCTGCTGGTGAGAATGTAAATTTGGTGCAGCCACTGTGGAAGACAGTATGGAACAGTCTTAAAAAATTAAAAATAGAACCACCATATGATCCAGAATCCCACTTCTGGGTATACATTCAAAGGAACTGAAATGTGAATCTTGAAGAGACAGCCTCACCTCCACGTTTATTACAGTTTTACTCACAATAGCCAAGACATGCCAGCAACCTAAATGTTCATTGACAGTGGGTGGATAAAGGAAATGTTATATTATTAGGCCTTGAGGAAGAAGGAAATCCTGCCATTTATGAAAACCTGGATGAACTTGGAGGACATTATGCTAAATGAAATAAGCCAGATATAGAAGAACAAATACTGCATGATCTCACTTATACAAGGAATATAAAACAGTCAAACTCACAGAAGTGGAGAGTAGAAGTGTGGTTTCCAGGGCCTGGGAGGAGGGAGACACAGGGAGATGTTTTTAAAAGGTTATAAAGTTATAGTTTGTAAGATAAATAGGTCTTAGGGCTCTACTGATCTGCTTATAGTTAACAATACTGCATTGTATATTTAAAAATTTGTCAAGAGGGTAGATATTATTTTTTTAAAGGTTGTCTTGGCTTCGAAGGGTAGATTTTATGTTGAGTGTTCTTATCACGAAATAATAACAATAATAAAGAGGGTGGGGGAAAATTTTGGAGGTAATAGATATGCTTATAGCATTGATTGAGGTGAGGGTTTCATGGGTATATACTTATTTCCAAACTCATCAAACTGTATCCATTAAATATGAACAGCTTTTTGTATATCAATCATACTTTAATAAAGTGGTTTAAAAATAATAAATCCTAGAAAAACAAATATGTTCAATACAATTCAGTCACAAAAAAATTCTTCAAATATTTTAATAACATTGTTAACCAAAAACCAGGTACAATTTAATATATAAGAATGGATATATTTAATAATAATAATGTTATTATTATTATTCTATTTAAAAGACCATGATTTCTGCAAAGGCAACTTCTGTTCTAGCAGATTGAATGTGCATTCCCTTTATTGATTTTAGAAGAAATATGATATAAAAGGAATCATCACAAGGACTATTTAAAGGTATGTCTATCAAAGCCTCAAGATACTGTCAATGAGGCCAAGATAGGCAGTGACACAGGAAAAGACAAATCTGCTTTTGATGTATCCCTAGCCAAAGAAATAATATAGCACTCGAAAGGAAAAATGAAGCTGACATCTCTGGTTATCCTAAAACAGCTTTGAGTTTGTACTCCTAAAAATGTGCTTCTCTCTTCTCAGCCTATCCTCAACTTCTTCCATTCCTCTCGGATGTACAGGGAAATTCCAATGTTCTCCTGTGTCACTGACCAAAATTGAGTACATTTACTGTTGGTAGAACCTACTGGTTTCCTGGTGACTGTCAGAAACCCATGTAGCTCTCCTAGAATTACTCAGCATGTAATACCTGGGCTTTTGTCTCATTTATGCCTCAGACAATAACAATACAAACGAATCTGGGTGAACACAGAGGTTGGGGGTAGGGATGAGGTCAGGGTGCTAAAGGGGAGGGAGAGAAAGGGTGATACAAAGGGAAATCCCCTTTCTGACTCTGGGTACAGCTTCTTTTCTCTCTGAAGTATCAGTTTGCATCAAACCCAGCCTAGTGAACAGTTTGTGAACTTAACCTTCTGTTAGACCATGTAGGGGGTTACAAACACAATTTTACAAATGTGTGGAGCAATCTATTATTGCACATGGGGAACAATTGGAAATATAACATAGGGCATTTTATTACCAAAGGTCAGTTATAATTAAATGATTCAGAAGAATCATTCTGTGACTACTCAAAGAATTTTTGCTTTGAGTAGTCCCAGGGAATAGATGCAGGAGCCAGAATTTATAAAGAAGGCTTTTCTGGAAAACATGGAGCCTAACCTTGCTTTGGAAAAGTAAACTATTTTGGCAGGCAGAATATAGGCACCAACATAGCAGAAGGAGCTTGGAGAAATAAATTGTATTATAACTTCCCCTCCTTACAAAATCCTGAAAACTTGAAGTCTTAAAGGACTTTTCAATTCTAGTTTTCCTCCCAATTATTTAAAAACCTTAACAATAAATTTACTTTGACTGTATGCCCAGCTGCCTCTTTATGTGGAGTCCAGGTTTCTTTCTCTAGCAATGGAATCTTGAAATAAGAAATAGTAAAAATAAAATAAAAAAATGAAATAGTCTTCTTCCTTTTTCCCCTTCCTTTCTGGGAAATGTAGTCCAAAAACCACTCAGAGTCTAAGAAGTTTGGTGAGGGTGTCCGTGTAAGTGGGAAGTGCTGCACAGGGTGTCTGGACCATGCGGGATGAAGGGGGCACCTAGTATGGAATGTTGCAACCTGGACAAGGCAGGGTGAGAGCCCCTGAGGCCACAGAGGGTTACAGCTTGAGAATGCTGACAAGGACAGAATATTTGAGCTCAGATGATGTTAAGCAGGGGTCTGTTTAGGGACTGAGGTAGGGGCAACGGGAGATTGGTTACAAACAGGGAGTTTGAGCAAATAGGAAGCGTATTCAGAATAATACAAGCCTTGTTTCTCACTGTTAAAAAAGACACATACAAACACTGACAGGAAGAAAAGTAGAATGAATCATATGATGTTGAATTACAATCAGAGGTATTGGCATGGAAATATGGATTTTAATATCTATAGAGACAGACAAATAAATGGGATGAAAACATTATATATATATATATATATATAGCTGTGTCCTCTGAGAAGGCCTGGAAGCAGTGACACCCCAAGAACAATGAGCACATCTAGCTCCCAGATTATGGTTTTTAAACATCATTCTCTACTAAAAGGGATCAGGACTTCTTAGAGTAATGGCTGATTCCACAGCTGGGGTAGGAAAAATACAAAAAGCTTTGAACATGTTGTTATTGTAGAAAACAAGAAAGTGCTCAGAGAATAAGAGAGTTGTATCCAAAAAATCACAGATAGAAGAGCTCTCCCTGGCCAAATTACAATTTGAATATCTAAAATAAATAATGGTAGTAATGCCTTGTAATCTATTGAGTAAAATAGCAATCCATGAGCCTATGTTGATATAAATAAATGAAAAAGCAATTAGAAAGTTTGATGAGGAGTGAGATGTTTACATAGTCTGAAAGCATTTTCCCACAAAATACACATAAACTACAAAGGGAAAAAGAATAACTTTACAGTGGACAAGCCTGGGTGGTATCACCTTAACAAAATGATCAAATTAGCATTATCAGTAATGTAACAAATCAAAGCTGCATGCAATCTGATAGTAAGAAATAAAAAGAACACGGCATAATTTCAGTGCAAAGCCTGCCAATGAATAACTTGAAGCTAATTATAATGAAATATCAGACAAAATCAAATTGAAGGACACTCTACAAAATAATAAACCTGCAATCTTCAAAAGTGCCAAGGTCGTGAAAGTCAAGGAGAGAACACTAATGATGGAGGCAAATTAGAGAGACACACTAAATGCAACGTGTAAGTCTTGAACTGGATCTTTTTCCTCTTAAATGGGACAATGATGACAGGGAGTAGTCTTTCTGATACTAGCACTTACATAGCACTCCATGAAGGCTTTCACACATACCTGATTTCATGCTCATAGCAACCAGTGAGGTAGGAAGGATTCTCAGAGAGGCCAAGATCAAACAAAGTTTTAACTTTCCAAACCCAGGGTTGTTACTCTCCCACCCTAACTGCTAGGGGCTAATCCACATGAGAATGGATCATTTGGGACAAATGGGACAATTGCTGAAACTTAAGTGGAGGTTAGGGTGGTTAGGATAGGATGCTAGAAATGTTAATTTCTAGCAATGTTAATTTCCTGATTTTGATGGTTGTTTTGTGATTATGTAAGAGAATGTTCTTATTTGGTAGGCATATACACCAAAGCTGACAGGGGCATCCTTCAGCAACTTTCAAATGTTTCAGGAAAACATTTGAGTCTTGCAAATTTTCTGGAAGTTTGAAATAATTTCTAAATTTAAAAAGATAATAATAAATGGTAAATTGCTCATACCACGTGTGCTCAGCTAGTGAGGGTCTAATTGACAAAGGTCCTAAGTGGAGTCTCTCCTGGGTGACTCAGTAGGGAAAGACACAGGACTTCAGTGGGGAATGAGAGGGAGACCCTGGTCCTCACTATTCATTCTCAGGCATATTCTGCCCCTCCCAGAGACTGACAGGATGATGTGTCTATGTGTCTTCATAGCAGAGATGTCCTTGTGTGTGTGCAGGGTGGCACTTTCTAGTTCTGAGTCATCAGGTAAAGTCAGCTTCCTCTGATCTTTTCAATATAAATTATTTTTTTAAAAAGTTCTTCCCTCTCAAACTCATTCCCATGTGGGGTGGTGGGGCAGTGAGGTAAGATGAGGAGGAATAACCCTTGATTCAAAAAGTTAAAAGCTTGTTTGACCTTGGCCTCTCTGAGAATGCTTCCTACCTCACTGGTTGCTATGAGCCTCAACGGAAATATGTGTAAAATCTCTTGTGTAGCGCTATGTAAATGCTAGTATCAGAATGCCTACTCCCCATCATCAGAGTTCACATGAATCAAAATTAAGAAATAGGTGAAAAGTTGTTTGCAGTTTTCTTTCTCTGTTGTCCTTTTCCCCACCTCTCTTAGCCTTCTGAACCTACCTCTGACCCAGTGTTCTCAGCAGCCCATTGCATTGCCCAGCCTTGACCCACTTGGAAGTATCTCTCCCACATCACTTACCCAGATTCTATTAGGATTGCTCAGCCAGCGAAGGAAAATGCATGCTCAATCACATATTTACCATGTGCCCAGCCTGTGGGAACAGTATAAGAGATATATGAGACTAAGCCCCTGCCCTCAAAAAGCTTGCACTCCAGTTGAATTATTAATACTCCCAGGCAGTATTTTCATTTTAAAGGAGGATGCTTAAAGAGATAATTATTTTGATGCCAAGGCACAGATGCCTAAGTGAGCTATTAAGCCATATGATAGATGAGTGTCATTTGGTAGAGCACGGTGTGGGGTGGGGAGGGAAGCAGTAAGATTACTGGGAATGGGAAAGGTGATCTCTTCAAACCAAATCTCCCAGCTCTGCCACCTAACTTCCACACATGTAAGTACAAATATTCATGATACCTACCTCATGGAGCTATTGGAGGATTAAAAGACTTGATGCTTAGGACAGTGTCTGGTAGTTGGTAAGTGCTAAATGCAATCATAAAATTATGAAGCTGCAGAAATAGGGAAGTTCTAGGCAGCAAATAACCTTCCTTCAAGTAGAAAGGGAAGATAAGGAAAAGCAGCAGGCAGTGGAGAAAGAGGAGGAGGAAACATACCAAGGGTCCTATTGCCCTTATGATCTCAAATTTAAAACCTTCATAATCTGTGAACTATGCTGCCTGTGAAATAGCTTTCTTGTGGCAAAACCTATTCCAATGTAAGGTGTGTGTACATAAATGTGTTTACTTAAGGAACGAGAAAACTAGTTTTTGGCTAATATTGGGGCAATAACATTGGTTTTGTTGATTTTAACCATGTGAGCACTAGAAATCACTCACTCAGGCACACACAATCACAGAACTATCAAGCTGGGACTAAGAAAGAGGTAAGAGAATACAGGATTGCACGGGCTGTATCCAACCTCACCATACCCAGGATGCCAGCTCGGCCGGATCAGCATTCTCAGGATTGGTGGTACAGCATGTTTCGCTTCACTACTCCTACACATGATAGCATCTACTTAGAGTCATGTGAATCTCCAACTAGATGAGAATGACAGGAGCAATTGAAAGGGGCTGATCCCTAATTTCCTTTTGTGTGTTTTTCCCTTCTGAAGGCAACAAGAAGTAGGGTCTGGAAAGTCAGAGTGTAAAGATGGCGCGTTTGAGCACACCACAGTATTCTCCTGCGTCACTCCAAGTATTTGGTGGGAAATGTAGCACCTGAAGTGTGGTCCACCAAGACTTTGCTTTCAGCCTCCATTCCCCACATAAACCAGCCCTCCCCTAAGCCAAGCCAACCATGTGGAGGGCTCCTTTGCCAGTGGCACTGATAGTTCCAAAATGTATTCTCTCCATAGTTGTAGGCTGAGGTTGATAATCTCAGTACATAAGATGCTATTTATTGAGTTATTTTGATGAAAATTTAACTATGCTGGCCTAAAGAAAGCAATGGTAATACTAATTTTTTTTTTGAGACACAGTCTCACTGTGTTGCCCGGGCTAGAGTGCCATGGCGTCAGCCTAGCTCACAGCAACCTCAAACTCCTGGGCTCAAGTGATCCTCCTGCCTCAGCCTCCCGGGTAGCTGGGACTACAGGCATGCACCACCATGCTGGGCTAATTTTTTTCTATATATTCTAGTTGGCCAATTAATTTCTTTCTATTTTTTTAGTAGAGACTGGGTCTTGCTCTTGCTCAGGCTGGTCTTAAACTTCTGACCTCTAGCGATCCACCCGCCTTGGCCTCCCAGAGTGCTAGGATTACAGGTGTGAGCCACCACGCCCAGCCTGGTAATACTAATTTTTAATAGCTAAATCTACTGAGCAGTTATTATGCACCAGACACTGTGCATTATATTCTCTAATCTTCACAAAACCTATGAGCTGTATAATATTATCCTCATTTTATAGATAAGCAAACTGAAACTTGAAAAGTTAAGTAGCTTGCCTAAGTTCCATAGCTAGTAAAAGGCAGAACTGGGATTTTCTTAAAGACAGTTAAAATTTAGAACTCTCATTCTTAACCACCCACCAGTTTTCTGGACTAATTTTAGAAGTATGTTTTAATAAAATATGCACCAGTACCCAGAAGCAATAATTTCTTTTAAATTTTATTTTAGTTTTTAATTGACAAATAATTGTACATATTCATGTAGTACACAGTGATGTTTCAATATATATAATAATGCATAGTGATCATATCAGGGTAAGGAACAGATCCATCATTTCAAACATATATCAGTTCTTTGTATTAGGAACATTCAATAACCTCCTTCTAGTTATTTGAAACTATATCATACATTATTGTTAACTATAGTCATCCCAAGTGGTCTAGAATACTAGAACTTATATCTCCTATCTAGGTATAATTTTTTATCCTTTAATAAATCTGTAAAAGTACATCCTGTTATGTTTTTTAACTTTTGACTTCAAAAATATTAGTTATTATTTTATAATATAATATATAATATTATAATAATATAAGTTGCAAAGATAGTACAGAGAGTTCTCATATGCCCTCATCCAGCTTCCTTTGATGTTAATATATTATTAATACATAATCATGTATATTTATTGAAACTAGAAAGTAACATTGGTTTGGCACTATTAACTGAACGGCAGACTTTTTCAGATTCTCCAGTTTTTTTCACTGATGTCTTTTTCTCATTCCTAGATCCAATCCATTTAGCTGTCAGTCTCTTCCAATCTGCAATAGTTTCTTAGACTTTCCTTGTTTTTCATGATCTTAGCAGTTTTGAAGAGAAGTGCCCAGGTATTTTGTAGAATTTTGCCTCTTCAAGAATGTCATATAAATGGTATCATGCAATATGTAGCCTTTGGGGCCTGGCTTCTTTCACTTAGAAATATGCATTTAAGATTCCCTCTATTTGATTTTATCTGAAGCTTTCTCATGATTATACTGAGATTATGAATTTGGGGGAAAAAATAACACAAAGGTGAAATTACTTTTCCGTCATTATATCAGTCCTAATAGCAACTTGACTTTCCTGGTAATGTTAAGTTTGATCACTTGGTTAACGTAATATCCACCAGGTTTTTCTACTGTAAGGTTACTATTTTTCCCTATCCATATTCCTATTTCTTAGAAGCAAGTCCTTAAGTCCTATCTATACTCAAGAAATGGAAATTAACCTCCACCTCCTGGAGGAAGGAGTATCAAAGAATTTGTGAACATATGTTAAAACCACTGCAGCAGTTAATATTTGGGGAAGCTATCTGAAGCTGTTGGAACATTCTGTTTTTCCTTACAGTTTTGCCCACTAATTTTAGTATTCATCCATGGACTGTGCCTGCCACAATTATTACTTTGGTGTTCTGGTGGTGATTTTGTATTTCCCTCATTGCTTCTACGTTTATTTGAAAATCTTTTGTAAGGAAGATTTATCCATTCTCCCTCATGTATTTATTTATAAAATCATTTATATCAGTATACATAAAATCAGTATACATAAACTGTATATACAGTATATACTGTATATATGTAATATATACAGTATATATTATAAACCAATAGATTTTTGTTAATTTAAACTTTCTATCTAGAAATAATTTTACATTTACAGAAAAGTTTCAGAGTTCCCATATATCTCTCACCTAGTTTCAATTTCCCCTAATACCATCATCTTAGGTTACCACGGTACATTTGCCAAAACCAAGAAAATAAAGTACATCACTATTAACTAAGCCCCAGATTCTATTTGGATTTCACCAGTTTCCTCGTTAATGTCTTTTGCTGTTCCAGGAGCCAAGCCAGAATTCCCTACTGCATTTCTTTGTCATGTCTTCTTAGTCTCCTTCTGGTCTGAGACAGCTTTTTTTCCCCCCTCCATCTCTTTGCAGAAGGCTATGTCATCTAGAATACAATTTGATTCATTTAACACAGTCTGCATTCCATCCTAGGATCCCCTCAATATCTTGGGTGATTTTTTTATTTGCATATAGTGAAGTTCATTCTCTGTACTGTACACTTCTACAAGTTTTAGCAAAAGCATAGAGTGATGCATTCACTACCCCAACACTATACAGAAGAGTTTCATCACTTCAAAATTCCCTTTGCAGTCTGTTTGTGGTCAATCCCTTCCACTTCCTCAAACCCCTGGCAGCAAATGATCTGTTTTATGTATCTACAATTTTATATTTTTTGGAATGTCATATAAATGGAATCACACATGTAGCCTTTGAGTCTGGCTTCTTGCACTTAGAAAAATGCATTTAATATTTGTCCATGTTTTGCTTGAAGCAATAGTTTCTTTTTATTATTGAGTAATAGTCCATTCTATGGATGTACCACAATTTATTTATTGACCTGATGAAGGGCATCTTGATTACCTCCAACTTTGGGTGAGTATGGATAAAGCACAAAATATAAACATTTTGTATATAGTTATTCTTATGAACATATTTTTTCAATTAACTTGGACAAATAACTTCAGACTGGGGTTGCTAGATCAAAAGGCAAGAACATGTTTAACTCTATAAGAAACTGTCAAACTGTACCAAAGTGGCTACACCACTTCGCATTGCAGCAATGAAAGAGAGTTCCTGTTTTTGAGCATCTTTGTCAGCATTTGGTACTGTTAGTTTTTTTAAAGACATTTTAATAGGTATGTGATAGTATGTCCTTATGGTTTTAATTTGTGATTCTCAAATAGCTGGTGATATTGAGCATTTTTAATGTTGATTTGTCACCCACATATCTTCTTCGGTGAAGTGTGTGTTCAGATCTTTTGATAATTTTTTTTAATTAGGATGTTTGTTCACTTTTGTTCAATTTTAAGAGTTCTTTGTATATTCTAGATATAAATTCTTTATCAGAATATTTAATTGGTAAATATTTTCACCCAGTCTATGGGTTGTCTTTTTATTTGCTTATCAGTATTTTTCACAAAGCATAGCTTTAATTTTGATAAAATTTAATTTATTAACTTTTTTCTTTTATGTATCATGCTGTTGGTGTCATATGTAAAAATTATTGCCAAATCCAAGGTTGTGTAGATTTTCTCTTATATTTTCTTTTAGAGTTTTATAGTTTTAACTCTTCCATTTAGATCTGTGATTCATTTTGACTTAATTTTTACATATGGTATGAGGTAAAAGTCAAAGTTAACTCTTTGCATAAGGGTAACCAACCAACTGATCCAGGACTACTTGTTTACACTTGATCTTAGGCATCTTAGGCAAAAGGTTGAGAAGTGATAAGGACTACTTGTTTAAAAAGATTGTCCTTTCCTTATTGAATTGCATTGGTATCTTTTGCTGAAAATCAATTGATGATATGTAAGTGTGTATATTTCCAAATTCTTATTTGTTCCATTGACCTATAGATTTTTCTTAGATCAATACTCCACTGTCCTCACTACTATACTGTTATAGTTATAGCTTTATAGCTATATAGTTCTTAAAATATGACATGAGTCCTCCAGCTTTGTTCTTTTTTTAAAAAATTGTCTTGGCTGTTGTAGATCTTTTGCAGATATGTAAATGTTAGAATCAGCTTGTCAATTTCTACAAAAAACTTTGCTAAGATTTTGATTGAGATAACTCTGAATCTATTTGTCAGTTTTTGGATAATTGTTATCTTAAAAATATTCAGTCTTCTGAATATTTAAACTCCATAGTTTTTTTTTATTTTTCCAACTATTAATGAAAAGATTTTTATTAGATATATATACTATTTTGCTTTATTAAACAACACACTGGATTCTACAGGATATATATAACCCATGAATGGGATATATCTGTCTGCTTATTTAGGTCTCTTTCATATCTCTGAGAAGAAAGTTTGTCTTGAAGATACAATAGTAATAAGTGACAGTTAAGATCCACACAGAAAAGACACAGTATTTAGAGCTATCTAGGGCAGTTTAGAGTGGTGACAAATAGCTTTACATATTTCTAAATTCTCTCAGGTAAGTGCAATTTAGTAATTGATATCATGATGACCCAAAGTCATTAAGAAAGTATTAAATGCTATCCAGTGTATTGTTTGCTGGGATCTTTTTTTTAATTTAACTTTTGGGAACAGTATATTATATCACATGCTTTCTTTATAAATTTATGATTTCCACAAAGCATCCTGTGAGATATGTGGGGAAAGCGGCAGGTCCATGAAGACTTCAGCTACTCCTCCCCATGGAGCCAAGTCCCTTAGATAGGGGTCACCACAGAGGATAAGAAAATTCATAGGAAATAGAGAGAATAAAAGAATACACAGAGACTAAGGTATAGTTTATAGTTTTATATAAAAAGATTAGATAATCACAGCGGGGTACTCAGGAGACTAGACATATCCCCGTGAATGCCTAGCAATATGGTTGGATTCACATAGGTTTTTATAATCACAGATCTCAATTACCAGTTGTCAGGGTAACATATTTTCATATCAGGGAATGCAGTTGCTAGGGGAGACAGGTAGTGGGTTGAAGTCAAAAGTCCTCTCAAAGGGCTACTAACAAGTCTTAATCTATCTGGGTGAACAAACGGTACAAAGTCTTTCAAGGGCTAACTTCTAAGTTCTAAGAGTTAGTTATCAATTAACAAAGGTATAACAAAAGAGGTATAGTGACTCTATATTTCTTTGATTAGTTATTGTGGACTTAAAGGTAAACAGACAGGAAAGAGCAGGAAACTCATTTCTATAAAACAGATTGTTTATAACACAGAGGCATGTCTCTGGGCAAAGTGCACTCATTGTCTCCAGCTCCCATTCTGTGAGCCTTTATTCACCTTTGTCTTGTCTTTCAAAACACAGGAAAGTTCACAGATTTTGAGATACTGGGAAGCCTCCTGGAAAACAACCCTATCAGAGATTTTAGAGCTCTTCCATGATAGCAGCCTCTGATAAGTGAACCATTGAGTTCACATATTCTTTCAGGGCAAAACCCTGCAAACTCCTGTTTCTATCTTTAATATAACAATATTGGGTGACACAATAAAATAATGATCTTATGGATTACATCGTATTAATTCTTTAATCATATTTCTGCAACAGAGATATGAATGTTACTGTCCCTATTTCACACATGGTAGACTCAGGACGAGGGCAACGGCTCTGCCCTCTCCCCACCAGGACCTCTGTGTCTGCCCCACCTTACTCCAGCCATGCATAGGACAGTGCATGGAGCAGCTTTGCCTCCTTCCTCTCTTCACCTATCAGCTTGTTTAGTCTGTGTCCAGGGCCCTGCAGTGCCTACATTCTTATGAATTTCAAATATCAGTATCAAAAAGATCTACCATATCTCTATTACCATATTCCATGGCTATACTGTGAACTTTTTAAGTTTTTTAATTGACAAAAAAAAAATTGTACGTATTTATCATGTACCACATCACTTTGTGAAATATATATACCTTGTAGAATCCAGTGTTGTTTAATAAAGCAAAATAGTACACATGTTTAAAAACCTTTTCATTGATAGTTGGAAAAATAAAAGGAACTATGGAGTTTAAAAGAGTAAGTTTCAGTTAAATGGAAAATTCACTTAAGAATAATACTTCATTCCCAAGGGTGTCAAAAGACTGAAGGACCTCTAACAATGACATACTTTTCAGTTTTAAAAGTGAAATAGACAGGCCAGGTTTCTCCTTCTACCTGGGGAACTCCCTGAGAGAGATAGTAAGAGTTTTTCTTTCATTCTACTTTGCAGGATGTTGTTTGATCTTGTTTGTGACTTCAGAAAGTAGCTGAGAATGTGTCAGTGACTCTAAGAACTTCCCACAACAAATGCAACCTGTTTTCTCTCAGCTAGAAAAAAAAAGGAAGCCCTGGTTTTCTTGTAGATGCACTTTGGTTTCATAGAGCAGAGATGAAAGTTGACAATTTTATTTTTCTTTTTCTCACAACACTGGGTAAATCTCCTTTGACTTCAAAGCTTAGGTACATGGAGCCTCTGTCAACATAGACAAGGGAGGTAAAGGAAAGCAATACAGGAACTTCAATCGTTTTGAGCAAATTTTTCATGAGTCACATTTTTCTATGATTCTATGCCAAATGCCCTATTAGGACATTAGAGCCTGGTTATGCATTTGTGCTATTCCACTCAGTTGAGGCTGAACCAATTACGGAGCATCTCAAGGGTTCATTCATACTAACTGCTATAGATTCAGCCCCAGCAGCTTATATGGAAAGAACCAGTGAAAAAAAGCTTCTTTTTAATTAAAAATTTCTATTACCCCATATTATTTTAACTTTTTTCTGGAAGGCTGTGTTAGTATATAATGTTATCACTGAGAAAGTCAAATATGGGAGGGAGGAAGGAGGAAAACAAAAGCTAAGCCTGTGGATGATGCAGACTACAGTTAATCTTCCATTATTTTTGTAAAACATTATCTGGAATCGTGGAAGCCACTGATTTTTTAAACTAGTATTCTTCTCCTTGGTAGTAGAGAAATAATATTTCATTACAAGAGTTTTCTCTTCTCTTTCTTTTTTTTTTGCCTTGATGATTTTGACCTATGTGCATTTCTCATTTCATTTTCCCCAGAAAAATGAAAAAAACATGAAAAATGTAACAACATTTGATGTTAACATCAACAAAATGTGACATTTTTAAATAGTAAATTACAACTCAAATCAATCTTTATATCACTAGTATATTTAATGTTGGATGGGGGAGCAACTCTCTGCTGCATTTGGTCTTTTAAAGACTTCTGGCTAGCCTATATCACTTGTCATGAAATCCCGTAAAAAGGGCTCATTGCAACTGATCTATCCATACCCACCACATACTCAGAAACCCCATCAGATCTCTGTGATTCTTTGCCTCATTTGATTTCATGTGTCATGCTCTGAGACTCTCCATTTATCTCTTCTCTTACATTAGTGATACTATTTTAGAAATTTTACCCTTCTGGACACAATATCAAAATTTACCAATTAGCATGATGCAATGCAATTTAAGATGTTCTTGCTTATATTACCTCATTCAGCTCCCTCTTGGCCTCTTACACATAGCTCCTCCCTAATATTTGCCTAACTGGAATAGAGACTGAATGTTAGTATTAGAAAGGCTAAGATTAAAGGCATTTTACAAAGGAAACAAGGAGGACAGTTATGGTACTATTACAAGGATTATATGAGCAATAAACCAAGAGAAGGAAGATATGAAATTGAGTAAAGAGATTAGAATAAACAGAGTTTGGGGGGCGGTTAGGAGAAGAAGAATGACTTCTAAATTCCTTGTTGGTGTGATTTAAGTGGTTTCATTCACTGAGGTAGAGGAAACAGAGGAGTTTTGGGGGAGAAGACACTGAGATTAAGCGTTAAGTCTGTTGAGTTTGCAATGCCCATCAGACATTTTGGTGGGGCTATTCATCAGTCACATCTAGATTTGGAATTCAGGAGAATCTGCACTGGATTTGGAAGTAGTGAAAGATATAGGGGGAATGAGATCACCTAGAGAGAGTGTGCAGAGTGGGGAGGGGATGAAAGATGAAGTTGTATTGAACAACAACAAAAAGAACAAATAAAAAAGGATAAATAAAACCTAGTGAAAGAAGGCCGAGGCGGGCGGATTGCTCAAGGTCAGGAGTTTGAAACCAGCCTGAGCAAGAGCGAGACCCCGTCTCTACTAATAATAGAAACAAATTAATTGGCCAACTAAATATACATAGAAAAAAATTAGCCGGGCATGGTGGCACAGGCCTGTAGTCCCAGCTACTCGGGAGTCTGAGGCAGAAGGATCACTTCAGCCCAGGAGTTTGAGGTTGCTGTGAGCTAGGCTGACGCCATGGCACTCTAGCCCGGGCAACACAGTGACACTCTGTATAAAAAAAAAAAAAAAAAAACCTAGTGAAAGAGACCAAGTCAAAGTGGCCAGACGGACAGAAGCAAGATCCATAAAGAGCCTCACTATTCTCCTCTTGACAATTGGTTTCGTATTTTGAAGAGTTTGGGTGACCTTGAAGAGAGAAGTTGCACTCA
>CAUYRT010093611.1:0-31154 GCA_963574885.1 Lepilemur ruficaudatus
TTAGTTGGCCAATTAATTTCTTTGTATTTTTAGTAGAGACGGGGTCTCACTCTTGCTCAGGCTGGTTTTGAACTCCTGACCTTGAGCGATCCGCCCGCCTCGGCCTCCCAGAGTGCTAGGATTACAGGCGTGAGCCACCGCGCCCGGCCTAAGTACTTTTTTTTTTACATATTAACTTATTTAAACCTTATGGGAACCCAAAGAGACAGATACTATCGTTATCCTCGTTTTACTAACTGTAAACTTCCACAGGTTGGGTTCTCTGGGAAGCTTGAGAGGGAGTTTAGAGTGCAGGATGTTTATTCACTCAATTTAGACACTGATTAGTCTTATTATAAACTAACTTCACTCCATGAATCATTAGAGGACCCCTTGCAGAAAGATAAAAATCAACAGATTTCACTCAAAGAGCATAACTTTGTTAATTCTAGTCAAAGGTCACTTGCTATAATATGGCTTTCTTTTCAGCAATTCTGTGTATTAACCCTGAGGTCCCCAAGCCCAGGGCCTCAGAACTGGCCCCAGAGCTCCACCTCCCAAGCCTCCCCCAACCCAGGGAAAAATTCTCTTCCCTGCTCCCCACCCCTACACAAATTGTCTTCCATGAAACCAGTCCCTGGTGCCAAAAAGGTTGGGGACTGCTGTAATTTACACATTTAGAGGGGCCTCAGAGAAGGGCACTATGCTTCAGGGTTGCTAGAAATGAGGGAGCTGGCCTGGCCTGGGCACTTTGGGTCATCTTGGCCATGGGCTCAGTTCTAAGAGTATGTTGGGTGAGAGAAGTCTAGAGGTTATATTTTAGGAAAACTCTTCTAAAGTAAAGAGGTAGCAGGGCTTTTTAAAGGTTATTTTCTTCACTTTAATCCTGAACACCTTTTCAAGCCAACTGGAAGCAAACTGTACATTGAGGTGTTTACTTATAGAGACTTCTCTATGTATGACATATTTTCTTTTATTGCTATTTTTAGGCATGCACATATGTGATATGTATTGCAACTTGGTGGAGGAAATAAAATTTATACAGTAAATGGGGAAAAGGGATCCAGAAAGTAAGAACTCATCAGCCTGCCTGTGCCCAGTATTACCCAGGAAAGACAGGGGTCTAACTCCCAAGTTTACTACCAGAATAAATGAATTAACAGACTCCAGAAGAGTTCTGAGACCAATTTCAATTTATTATTGCTTATATTCCAAATCCCACAAAGAAATCACTTCTGGCCAGATGTGGTGGCTCTTTCTACTTGTTTAGTAGAGATGGGGTCTCGCTCTTGCTCAGACTGGTCTCCAACTGCTGAGCTCAAAGGATCCACCTGCCTCGGCCTTCCAGAGTGCTAGGATTACAGGCATGAGCCACCACGCCTGGCCCTAAATACACTTCATACATTTACAAACAAATGAAATATGTTTGTGTGTATGGAGAGAGAGAGAGGGGTGAGTGTGTGTGTGTGTGTGCGCGCTATAGGGGCAATTGTGCCCCCCCCCAAATTCATATGCTGAAGCCCTAACCCACGATGTGATGGTATTTGGAAACAAGGCCTTTAGGGAGGTAATTAAAGTAAAATGAGGTCATAAGGTTGGGGCTGTAATCTGATAGGACTGGTGTCCTTAGGAATAGGAAGAGACATCAGAGCTCATTCTCTGAAGGAGCATAGAGGAAAGGCCACTGGGGAAACAGGGAGAAGGTGGCCACCTATAAACTAAGAAGAGAGCCCTCACCAGGAACCGAATATGTGAGAATGTTGATGATGAACTTCCAGCCTCCAGAACCGTGAGAAAATAAGTTTCTGTGGTTTAACACACCCAGTGTGTGTTTTTGTTTTATGGAAGCCACATCAAACTAATACATTCTCTCTCTCTCTCTCTCTCTCTCTCTCTCTCTCTCTCTCTCTCTCGCACACACACACACACACACACACACACACTCTCACATTCACACACACATTCTTTTTTCCCTGTTTTATTTTTTACACAATGAAGCATACTATATACACCCCTACAACTGGATTTTTCCAATTAACAATGTCTTTGAGATTTCCATATGAGGATATAGAGATCTTCTCATTCTGTTTTGTTTTTAAGCCAGCATGATGTTTCATTGAATGGATATGCAATGATTTATTTCAATTGTTCCTTATTAATAAACATTTGGGCTATTTCCAAACTTGTCAACATAAACAATGCTACAATAAATAACCTTCATGTACTTGTGATTTTGTACACACCACATAAGCTGTTTTTAGTATGAATTAGCTGCCAATATTTAAAAATAGGAAGATGTCATGTATAAGCTGGATATGTTACTTTCCTTGAAAGATCGAAAGATCTGATGACACAGGTTCACATTCTCTCCTGGCACTGGAGCTAAGAAGTTGCTGCTCTGCTCCATGGGTCTCATAGTCTCCTGCTTGCCGTTGCCACCACCCTGTCTCACCCACTCACCAGTGTTATGGATCAGACACAGAGATTTTTGACCCTATGCTAGATTCTCTGGTTCCACTGTACCTTAAGGTAAGTTATCAGAAACCATAGTAACTATGCACTAGCTTAGCTCATTCTGATTGCCTTTTCAAAAAAAGGAAGAAAGAAAGAAAAAAGCCTTTACTAAGAATTTAATATTATGCTTTCTGCCTCTATAGAAAGTTGAAACAAGAATTCTCTATTTAAGAAGGATTTTAGTAGTTTTTATAAGGGCTGTCAAGGAAGATACTGTCCACTGTTATTTAAAGTTCTTTGTATAAATTCTCATTCCATAAATGTCTGCTTAGGTTTGACTTCAGAATTTTTTAAAAAGGGTTTCTTTGGATGAATGCATACAATTTCTCTTGTCAGACAATAAAAATGAAATAAAACTTCTACTCTTGCATTAGCAAACAAAGGACATTTTCAGCCAGACCCTATCCCTTGAGATTTACCAGCTGGCCCGGCTGCCCTGGGTGGGTCTACCTCTCACATTTTCTTTAAATCTAATGAGTGACCCCATCCCTCAGCTACATGCAGTCCACCCAAGTTCAAGTTCCCACGACTTAGCCAATTTCAGAATGAACCTAGATATGCCCCAAATTAACATTTTAATGGCTAAAACGCAGTGCCATTTATTTCATTGACAGTCTCATATTCAATAATATAGGTAATGTAAGTTATAAAAATATACATTTTTCCCCTGAAGGATTTAATATACCCATTTTCATTCTGAATGAAATAAAAATTGCATATAAATATATATATATATTTGTCCTGGATTAGCTTTCACAAAAACAAGAATGTTGTTTAGCTTTGAGTTAGGGGAACTTTTTTAATTTCTAAATGTCTTATTGAGCTTGTATTTCAACTGGACTCTGCTTTATAGAAGCAGGTGGGGTATAAATTATAAACAGTAAAAAGAATATTGTTTTCTATAAAAAATAGATTACCATTAAATGCTAAAAATATAACCCAGAATAAAAGTTAATCTCACATATTTAATAACTTAATGAAGTTCTTAAGATCACTTAAAAATTCTGATCACAAATCCAAAGTCTCTATTCTTTGGCTAAGCAATGAGTTTGTCATTATTACTTGCTAAATGGTTTAACTGTCATTAGAGTCTTCAGGCTTTTTCCCAGTTTCAGGATCTAAGAGGACAGTAATCAGGGCATGTTGGAAAGAGTTCTGGACACTTGCTGCAATGGTCTCATTCATTAGCCATGTGAGCTTGAAGATGTGGCTGGAGTGACCAGTTTCCTTAGCCGTAAAATGTGGCTGCTACAGCTCAAGGTTGCTGTGATGATAATCAAAGAAATATAACATATAAACATTCTTGGAAAAGGTTCAAGTGATATTATAGTAATAATAATAAAAATTAATACATACCAGGCATCCTTTTATGTAATATAATAACATATAATATTACATATAGTAATTCACTTAACCCTTACAACAACTCTATGAGGGGCTATTATTATCAGAATCCTCATATTTTACAGATAGAAAAACTGAGTCATGCAGATATTATGAGATGTGCCAAAGGCCACACAAGGGCCAGGATTTGAACCTAGGATGTCTGTCTCAAAGGCCTGTGCTCTTAACCAATACACTGCTTCCCAAATGTAAGGAATTATTAGAATTAATAAACTCCTAGGGAGCCCCAAAGTTAGACAAACTCATTCCAAACACACCTTTCCTATTTTCTTTGCAGATATCAGTTCATGCTTAGATAAAAAGAAACAGACTTCCTTTGCATCTTCCTACAGGACTGGTTTCTACTAAACAGGAGTAGATACAGGACTGATAATTTGCTATTTGTATTTGTTTAGTGTGTTAGAATTTACATTGTGCTTTTCCACTCATTATCTAACTCTAGATTTACCAGGGCAAGGCAAAAAAATCATTACTATTTTCATTTGACAGAAGAGGAAGTTAAGGTGGGAAGAAACAATATAAATGGCTGAGATCTCGTAGCTAGTAAAAGGCAAAGTTAGGACTAGAACTCACATTTTCCTGAATCTAAACACTTGGGCTCTACCCATAAACCCATCCAAGTTTTCACTAAACTCTCATTAAGATGCAGCATTGTAAGAGAATTACATAATTGGATCCTTTGGTCTCTACCTTTATGTTTTTCTTTTGTCGAGCACAGAGGGCATGGTGACGTAGTCAGACTTCCATGTTGGGTCTTTCCCACTGTGTTGAGTGCAGGGCACTGGTCTTCCCAGACAACACGGTAGTACAGACATAGTGCCTCCAGTCCCTGTGTGTGCACATGTGTGTTCGTTGGGGGCCACAGGGTTGTGTGTGTGTGCTCATCAAGGAAGAGGGACACCTGCTCTATGCTTCTCTGGCAAGTGTGCCTACAGATGAGGTCCCTTCCCTTTCCCCCTGTCCCCCAAAACCTAAGGGGAAGGCAAAAGGGAAAGGAATACTGGATGCCTTCTGGTGCTTTTCCGTCTTGCCTGTAGACAGTGGAATCTTTCCCTGGAGGCAGAATCGGATGTGCCCCACTCCCCACTGTGGCAGAAGATGGCCAAGAGGCAGTCAGGGGCTAGAGAGGACAGCAGAGGGCATTAAAGACAGACAAAGAGAAGAGGGCAGATGGCATTACCTTTGGAAGCAGTAATGAAGAATCACTATGGAAGGGTTAACAGCAAATATTTACTGATGAGGAAATTGATGCTCAGAGAAAAGAGGAGATTCTCCAGCAATTCCTTCACAGACCACAGTGCTCTTCAAGATATGTCCTTCAAATGCAACTAAAATGATCCTCACATCATGGATCTCAGTTGCTTCACGGGAAGCCCAAACCCACTGTGTTAGCCTCAATAATAGCATCAAACTAGTGGATTATGAGATAACTGAGAAGGCAAACAGAGTTAACTTAATTGCGATAGGAAACTGGGTCTGTGATGGTCTCAGCCAGGACAGACACCTTAGTGGCAGGCGACTTTGTCCCCAGTCCTGCCTCTACTCACCCAACAAACACACAGTCCTTCTGAGGACCTCACAAATGCTTTCAAAATTTATTAAGCCCATCACACGTTTCTGATATGTCTTGTAAAATTGACATTCTCCACCATTTCAGTGTGGTTTCTTTAATTGTCATCATCTGATTTTCACAACAGGCTTCAAATGTTGTCTGCCTCCCTCACAGTGTCTTGAAATGGAGGGTTTCAGCTGTAAATGATCTACTCATTAACGGCCATACCACCCTGAACGCGCCCGATCTCGTGTGATCTACTCATTCAACCCAAATTGATGATGATCCTCCAGCAGATACATATGCCCTTTATGCTGCAGTTCCAGTTGCAGAGGTCACAGTCAGAGGACTGAAGCCCAGGGGGTGGCATGTGAGACAGTGAGGTGAACATCATGGATAGCAGAACTGGATACAAGCCTCACTCTCCCCATTTCTAGCTGGAGGACCTTGGGAAAGTACCTAACCACTCTGAGTCCTGGTTTCTTTCTCCATGAAATAGAAATAATATCTTCTTCTAGGGGTTGTTATAAAAATTAAATTAGACAACATTTATGTAGTGCTAGAGATAGTGTCAAGCTCATAGTAGGCATGCAAGATAAAATAGTTAATATTGTATATTGTTATTATTGTCATTATTATTTATTCCCAAAATAGAGAACAAAAAATTAGAAAAGCAGAGATCATAGAAGACCTTTCATAACAAATGAAGTTTACAGCATGTACATTTCAAAACACTCAGTCAAGTCTTCCTTCATGCTCCCCAAACCTTTTGTGCCTATCTGCTATACAACTTATAACAGTGGAATTATTTGCTTAGGCTCACACTAGTGAGAGCTCTGCAAAATCAGGAAGAGATTTATTCATCTTTATAATCTAAGAGATTCCCTTGACATCTAGCAAGAGTAGGAATTAATAAATACAGAATAAATGAATGAATAAAAAGCCATCAGAAAAAAAAACCTGAAAAACAAAAACAAAAACTTCCCCGTAAGAAATTTACTCTACATGTTGATTTGGAGATGTACTACAAAATGAGTTTATAATGCTTCCTTAAATGTCACTAGAAGGTAGCCAACCTAAACTGTAATTAATTAAAAGTAATCTGTAAGCTTGTCAACTGTAAACAGTTACAAAAGGATGCTAAATGAAAAAGAGAAGGACTGATGCCACAACAAAGGCAAGTGTCAATGGTCATCAGAGAGGAGAGCTGAGAAGCGGGGTTTGTCTCTCCCCTGCTTTGCTCAGGCATGAGGGTGCTCAGACTGGAAATGTTCTGGCTCTTCAGACAGAACCATCTCTCGGGAGGAGAGAGAGACAATTCATCAAGCTACCAAGGCTTGACACGACTGTCCCTTGAGACACATCCAGCTCTGATTCTATATTCACCAAGAAACCTTCTGAACTGTCATGCGTTTTTGTGAGTGAACTCACAGTTTCAGGCCAGGTTTTTCTCCAGCTATAAATTAATAAACCTGCATTCTGACTTACATTATCAGAATCGGGGGTAGGGAGGGAGTTCTGTCGTGAACCAATTATTCAGTGCCTAATCATGCCAGGAAAACTAATTATAAAATCAAACTGCTAGTCCTATAAAATTGTGGACTGGATGTTAAAAAGAAAAAGGTAAAAGTTAAAAGGTCCAGGTCTGCTGACCTTTTCTGTCATATTACTCAGTGAGTACCACAAACATTATGAGGAAAAGCTAGGGGTTGCAAGGAAATCCCAACCTTCAATGTTACTATTGCCCTTGCAGTCCTGAGAGTTCAAAGAAACATTGTCTGGACTACAACACCAAAAACAATTTCTTTCTTCTTAATACATGCCAAACAAAAGATCAAAAGGTGTATATTTTGGCAAAAAAAAAAAAAACCCAAAAAACTATAGGTTAGCTAATAGGAAGAACTTTTGACAGAGCAATTAATGTTAGAATTATTATAAAGTGTAGCTATAAAATCCAAATTCCTAAAGTTTTTCAAAATAAGGTAAATACTGGCCTAACGTAGTTCACATTCAAACTCATGCTCTTAGTCACTACTGTGACTCTTCAAATGTACTTAAATGGCACCAAAATAATTTGTTAACTCAGTGGACATAAGTTAAACTAATAGTTTCATCCTGCATAGACAAAATAACTACTTGAAAGACTTCTTTTTTTAATTTTCTAACAAATTAAATTGTCATTGCATAGATTAAAGATAATCTGGGGTCTACAAATCAAGAGAAACTCTCAATTTATTTCCATCTTGACAACATGAAAAGTAACAAGAGGTAATATCACCCAAACATACATTTGCTTATAGCTGTAAAAACGCTGCATCGTTTTAAAATCAGAGGGCTCTATAAAATTAGAACATCTTTCTGAAAGTCTCCCTCTTACTCGGTGTGTGTGCACAGCAATTTCTAGTCATGGCAGTTTGTGACTTTCATTCATTCTCTGTCTGCACATCCACCTGACTCTGTGTACTTTTCACACTCTCTGTCTTCTCTCTAAGTTGACCTAGACCACTGTCTGGATTCTTACTCCTCCGTTTTCTTCCTGTTCCCTATTTATCTTTCTTTTTATTTATACCAATGCTGTCTAATATAACTTTCTGTGATGATAGAAATGTTCCATACCTGCACTTTCCAATACATTAGCCACTGGTCACACATGGCTACTGAGCCCTTGAAATATGCCTAGTGCAACTGAGGAAGTGAATATTTAATTTTATCTAATTTTAATTTATTTAAATTTAATTTTAAATATTCACCTATGGCTTGCAGTTACTATATTAGAAAGGGCAGAATTCTATTCCACAGAATTACCAAAATGTTCTTAATCACTATATATATAATCTTTATCTCTTAAAAATAAGAAATTAAATTTATGTGCTCTCAGATGATTTCTCCCTTTCAATACTTCGACAAACCCACGGTCGTTGATAATTTTCTTAAACCCCTTAATTTTATAATCTCTAAGGATTTCAAGGAAGGAAAAGGAAAAATGAAGCAAGCAAAACATATTTTCAGGCTATAAACTTGAGCAGCAATGTAAACCCATGAACTCATTCCTGTGAGTCTGTTTTGGTCCTGCCTATCAGTAGAACATTAATGGCTAGTAGGCAAATACTGAGAATTTGTGGATTTGGCATGAGCAGATCTGTACCAGGGCTCTTCGATGAGGCGTCCCTGAGTGCAGATTTCCGAAGACTGCACTCTGCCATGCCCAGAGCTAACAACAGCAGGGAAAGCCGCTCATGCCTTGAACATGTAGGTGATTAATCTAGAGCAAAAGCTCCTCCTACAGGCCACAGAAGCTAATGCAATCTAGCTAACAGGGTCTTCATTCATCCTGACAAGAAGCCTATACAGTAGAAAATCTCATCTCCAAATCCTGCCACAAAATCACACGTTCATGGGGGCGTGAGGAGGTGGATAAAGTGAAGCATTTGTCAATTCCATCTCACCAAAACACTACCTCCCTGATTCCACCACAGTGAAGCACTTCATCTCAGAACAAACAGTAGTTCTTGGCCAGCCATCTCACGGGGTGCAGTTTAACTTTGCACCAGGGCCCAAAGTCCTTCTGCAGATCTCAGTTCTCTGCAGAATGCACATGCCACTGTATATTCTTTTCTTTTATTTGGAGATTGAACAATGTAAATGATTTCACTGACAATGAAGTACTTATTAAAGAATCTAGAGATAGAATTAGATCCTCCTACTTTCCCTTCATTTAATGACAATGAAATAATCTATTGTTATATTAAATGCATTAAAGATGAACATAATAACCCTGCTATTTTTATCATTTCACTGCCACCTTTACTGGATTTACACTTTATTAAAGACAATGCAGAATTGTCATTTCTAAGTTTCCTTTTTGACACTGTCTCCTGGTGGCATTTTTATCCAGAATGCCCTAGACAAAAAGCTAGCCTTGAGTCTGCAGGAGCTGAGGCTGCCTGGAAAGCCCTTTGAGGTTGCTGCCTGCTAGGAGGCTGAGCTTTTAAGAACAAAGACCACCTCCATATTTAGGAATTGGGACAGTTGTAGGTTTAATGGTACTGTCGATGGAACTCAGGCTTTTTGATGCTTCGAAGTCAAATATGGAGGTGTGGTCAGCCTCTGGAGCTACGATTATAACCCCTGCTGGATCCTTCACATGTGAGTTCCAGTTTCTACTTACA
Organism: Lepilemur ruficaudatus; assembly: GCA_963574885.1. Lineage (NCBI taxonomy): Eukaryota > Metazoa > Chordata > Mammalia > Primates > Lepilemuridae > Lepilemur > Lepilemur ruficaudatus. Next base: position 9,619 of record CAUYRT010093611.1, read on the forward strand.
TGGGCAAGAGGGAAATGGATGAGGTGGGGAGAGGCTGTGGAACTGGATCAGAGAGTGCCTTTTCCATCAGAGCCACACCCTAGCCGATATTTGTTTACTCATCCATTCAATATTTATCAGGCTATGCCAGGCAGACATGGAAGACTAGAGAGAAACATGTTTTCTGGCCTTCACAGAGCTCACACTCTCTGGTGGCAGTCTGACAAAATGTGTTAGGCCACACAGTTCATTATTCTACTGAACTAAGATATTTATTCCAGGAAACTTTGACTAGGTATCTTTTATGTTAGAAATATAGGAGCAAAAATTCCAGTTGAAGCTTAGTTGGTTCTTTCATTTAATAACCATTCTAATTCTATTTGCTATCCCATAAACTTCATCTTCATTCATTCTTCAATCAAATATTTAAAGAGTCTCTATTATATGAGACATTATGCTAGGCTTTTATAAGTTCTGTGAGCAGTGCAAAGGCCCTCAATGAGCTCATGGGACAAAAAAAAACAAAAGACTAAAATAGACTTAAAAAACATATAAAATAGCATAAGACAGATAAAATGTTAGGTGAGATCAGGGGATGGTGAGATTGCTAGAAAGATCCAGAAAGCTTACTATATAGAATGTGAACTGAGACTGGATGGAAGAGTAGAGTTGTGACAAGAAGAGTGTCTTCTACACAAAATCAACAAAGCACTATGTTGTTCAAAATACTTAACATTCACTAACTCACTTGAGCTCCATGACAGTCCTGTGGGATAGAGAAGTTAGTAATATTGTCATTATCGTTTTTTCCCCTAAATGAAGAAACTAAGCCTTGGGTAATTTAAATGGCACGCCCAAAGTCACCGGATTAGCACACTGCTGGACGTGTTTCATTAACCACTCAGGAAGGCAGGATCTTCTGAGACAGATCAGTCTGTCATTCCAGGTTGGAGTGGGCACAATTCTAAAATGGCACCAAGATTTCCCATCTGCTCCCCCAGAATAATCCCCAAGACTGTGGACTTGATGGATTTCACTCCATGATTAGGTTATGTTAGATGGCACTGTTCACTATAAAAAAGAGAGATTATCCTGGTGGACCTGACCTCACAGGAGTTAAAGGCAGAGGTTTCTCCAACTGGTCCCAGAAGGAGAGGTCAGAAGTTGTCAACATGAGGGAGCTTCTCCATTGCTGAGATGGAGAGAGACAAGTGGCAAGGACCTCAGAGCAGCCTCAGGAGCTGAGCACGGCCCCAGCCAACTGCTAGCAAGACAATAGGGACCTTAGTCTTAGAATAAAGAAAATAATTCTTCTAATAGCTTGAGGAAGCTTAGAAATAGGCCATTGTCTCCAGATAAGGACTTTGATTTCACCCTTATGAGAGCCTGAACAGAGGACCCAGCTAAAACCTGCCAGAACTTGACCTACAGAAATTAGGAGATAATAAATTTGTGAGTTGTTTTAAACTACTATGTTTGTAGTAATTTATTACACAGCAATAGGAAACTAATTCCTAGAATTTTGCCATAACCTACCTAGCTAACTTTAGTGCTCTGTATTCACCAAGACAAATTCATTACTCCAACCAGGGCAGTCTTTCCTCTATTTGCTAAGTACATTTGTCCTTTGCCACCTCCTCAGCATTGATCCTACAGTTCATCACAATTTTTATGATCTCATGCCCTCTTTTAACTTATATAAATTATGCTTCTGAGTTTCCAAGGCATATTAACCAAAAGATTAATGCCTGACTGGTTGGATAAAATGGTGTAGCAGATTGCATTTTCCAAAAATGGCCACAATAAAATTTTGGTTTCACAAGTTTGTCCATAATTTGCCATTCTCCCATCAAGAGGTGGAATCTATGGCCTCTCCCCTTGATCCTGGGAAGGTCTTTGTGACTACCTAGGCTAACAGAATAAAACAGACATGATGCTATATGACCTCTGAGGCTAGGCCACAAGAGACAAACCTGCCTTATCCTACCTCTCTCAGGATGCTCGTCCTTGGAACCAAGCCACCATGTTGCCAAGCCACCATGTAGGCCACCTGGAAAGGCCTACAAGGAGAGAATCTGAGGCACTGGTCCTCAGCTCTAGCCAAGATCACAGCTAGTGGTAGGCTGTTAAATGTTGAACCTCCAACTCTTGTATGTGTGTGTTGGGGGGTGCAGGGAGAAAGCTCTGGTTTGTAGCAATTGTCAGTTTCCATGGTGTAAATATTCCCACTATGACTAATTTCAAACTACAAACATGATGCCACTGGAATTGAATTTGAAAAATAGATGTACACATTTGGCTTTGTAAATCAATACAAGGCAGCCCCAATACACCCCTGCTCACAGCCAGCAGCCTGCACCCAACTTACCAGCCCTGAGAGTGAATCATATCAGAAGTAGAGACGACAGCCCTCAGCTGAGCTGCCCCAACTGACTCCAGCTGGATCAGAGATATGCCTCCCCCTCCAATCCCTACCCAAATTTAAAGTTCGGGAGAAAAATAAATGGTTGTTATTGTCATAAATTACCAAGTGTTGGAATAGTTTATTATAAAGCATGAAATTTTTAAAAAGACTTTAAAATGAGCCTGAAAGATCTGAAAGATGAAAAGCAGTCATATATTTGAAGTTAAGAAATCTGTAGCTAAAATATATCAGTTTGAAAACTACAATTATAGACTAAAGAAAAGTAAATAGAGAAGAGCAGCTGATATTGGCTAGACATTAGGTGATTATTTGATTAAAGTAATTTGAAACTAAGATGCTACTGGAGCCCAGCTTAATCTCTAAAGGGATGTTTGCATTTTTTTAAATTTTTATTTCAGCATATTATGGGGGTGCAAATGTTTAGGTTACATATGCTACCTTTGCCCCACCCAAGTCACAGCTTCAAGTGTCCATCCCCCAGACGGTGTGCACCGCACCCACTAGGTGTGAATATACCATATACTCATCCCCTCCTCCCCCCGCACCTGTCTGACACCCAGTGAATGTTACTACTATATGTGCACTTAAGTGTTGATCAGTTAATACCAATTTGATTGTGAATACATGTGGTGCTTGTTTTTCCGTTCTTGTGATACTTCACTTAGTAGAATGGGCTCCATCTCTATCCAGGATAATACAACAGGTACTAGATCACCATTGTTTTTTGTTGCTGAGTAGAACTTCATGGTGTACATACACCACATTTTATTAATCCATTCATGTATTGATGGGCACTTGGGTTGTTTCCACATCTTTGCACTTGTGAATTGTGCTGCTATAAACATTCTAGTGCAGATGTCTTTTTTATAGAAAGTCTTTGTTTTTTCCTTTGGGTAGATGCCCAGTAATGGGATTGCTGGATCAAATGGTAGTTCTACTTGTAGCTCTTTGAGGTATCTCCATGTTACTTTCCACAGAGGTTGTACTAGTTTGCAGTCCCACCAGCAATATATGAGTATTCCTATCTCTCTGCATCCACACCAACATTTATTGTTTGGGGACTTTTTGATAAAGCCCATTCTTACTGGAGTTAAGTGATATCTCATTGTGGTTTTGATTTGCATTTACCTGATGATTAGAGATGTTGAGCATTTTTTCATGTGCTTGTTGGCCATTAGTCTATTTTATTTTGAAAAATTTCTGTTCATGTCTTTGCATTTTAAAAGAAGAGGTTAATAGAATAAATTACTTCTTAAGCAATACTAATCTGAGTTATTTTATTGTTGAAATCAAATAATGGTAGTTGCTTATATCCAAATTCACAATGAAAAGATATTTCAATGAATAGCATTTCCTCAATTCAAAATTTTGTTCCATGGGCAAACCAAAAGTTTTCTTAAATCTTTAATGATTTGCTATAGTTTTGGTGTTGGTGAGCAAAGGACAAGACAAAGTATTAAGTACTACATTAACAGGAAAACTTACAGTCACCCTTAGTTCCTTGCTTGGCCTATGCGATTATGGAAGGGATTTCAAATTGCAGTGTATGATACAGTCATATTTTCTGCTGGGTAAGTGTTCTTAGTTTGTAAATGGAATTAAATATATCAATATTTCATGGAGTTCTTCTCAGAACACTACTTCCTCCAGGTGTTTGGCCAACTGAACAAGATTGAGAACCACTAACTTAAATGAATCTGTCATTAGTGGAATATAAGGAGGATATTTTTTAACAGGGCGGGAAGCCTCACTTTGTGCTGTCCTTGTTCTGAATAGCTGCCATGCTTTCACCACAGGACAGAAAGAACAGTAATCAGCAACTTGGCCTCTTAAGTCTAAATAGCTGACTACCCTGGCCTTAAGCAGCTGAAAAAAGCCAGAGGCTTTTGAAGGCAAATTTAGCCTGAAGACACAGAACTTCTTGGTGGTCCAAGAAGTCGTGTGATTGTAAGAGTAGATTGCATAGACATGAAATGAAAGTTACAATCAAAGTCTAGGGAAGAAACCAGGGTGATTGAGAACAATTAAGAAATGTGAGAAGAGACCCACTTTAGTAATCCTAGTGTTATCATGCTTAGCTGCTTTGAGAATGTGTGTGTGTGTGTGTGTGTATTTTACAGCAAACGTCTGGAGAGCTGTTTCTCAAACAAGACTATACAAATAAAACAATCCATTATTAATGCATGAAAGAGTCAGCCAATTTCAGAAAAAAGGAACCCCCTTGATATTAGACTTATAAATAAAAATTGTAAAATGAAAATAAGAAGGCATAACTCTGTATAGCTATATAAACCTAATATATAAACCTAAATATAATTGTACTGGTACTAAAATTTGTGATGGTTGAATTTTCCAATATTTGGACCTCCTGATAAAAATGCTAGTTAGCCAAAGGATTTTGAGTTTATATAAAATACAAGGAAAATTACTTATTGATATTCTTTGTGTTTTACATCCTACCCATTTCCAAAATGGATTTGAGGCAACACTCCTTTTTCTAGACCAAAGTTGACTCTCTCTCATTCTCTTATAATATAAAATTGAGAAGTCTTGATACCTTCCTTTCTTTATTATCACTTTATGCTTTTGAATAATTTAAGGTACTGACAAAACCAGCTTTCTCTGAGTTTGTTAAGTTGCTTCTCTTCAGTCCTATTCCGGCACATATTCTTACTATGGCCATCTTTTTTTCTAGCCCTGGCTTTGCTTGAAGGCTCTTTATTTCTTGCATCTCAAAAAAAAAAAAAAATTAACTTTAAGCATCAAGGATAGGGAAAGAGGTGGAGGGTGAGGAGGAAACTGGTATCCCCTGCCTTCATAGGAAGCCCTCATCAAAGATGTAAAAACATAACAAAACCCTGCGCTGGAAAGCAGGTGTGAAGGTCCGTGGGCTCATACTGCTATTGGCTTATGCAAAGATCCTCAATAAAACTTCAGTCCTTTGCATTTTTTCTTGGCTCCTTCATCTCATATATATCTAAAGGCCAAAAATATTCATACTCTTTGACCCAAATATTCCATCTCTGGGAATACAGCCCAAAAAAAAAAATCCAAAACTTGGAGGGTAGGGTATAAGCTATGAGATATTCATCATGGCTTAATTTATAATGGAAAGAATTAGTAGTAACCCAAGTGACCCAAGATTGGGAAATAGTTACATAAAACTAGGCACCACCATAAAGTAAAAAATTTTAAAAAATGATAGCCATTAAAATTAATGACTAAGACTAGGTAAAGACCTAGTCTTAATGTAATTTTAATGGAAAAAAAAAACAGTGTTTAAACAACTTCTAACCTAAGGAAGAGAGTCCAACAAAATCTGGTAAGACAATGAGAGTTTATCAAGAAAATCATCGTTTTCCCCTTTAGTTACTTTCTTTAGTTTGGAATCTGTTCAAACCCCATTCCAAAGGTAAATATTAACAGTCACAAAGTTTCAGTGTTGAAGGATCTTATCACCCACCTGTGGACTGAGGTGAAGTTTCCTTCCTTCCCACTTACCTCATTCCAGTAGGACAATGGTGACCTCCTTCTAGAGAGGCCGAAGACAGCTCCATGTACAAACCTGGTGAACTATCTCCATCCCTCCCATCCAAATACCTCAAATTTGAACTAAAAAAACTGAAGACCAGCATCTAGCACTGTCTGTGACATGGTGCCTGTCACTGGATCTGTCCACACACCTCTGGCACGATTCCTTCCTACCACATCTATGTCTGCTACAATGGAGTGGGCAAGTCTGCAGTGACCTCTGAATCCCAGCGGGGCAGCCCTGCAAGAAGGGGCTGTCTGGCGCTTCCAGAGGTGGGAGGGTTGAGTGAGGTTGCATTTGCCTTGAGCAAGGCTTGTGTTCTCCCCACTGCCGAGGGGCCTCTGTGCTCTTCCTGTCACCCAGGTCACTCGCACCAGCCTTCTGCCTCTCTGTTCTCCACGTGCTCCTTAGCTTTGCTGCTCTCTTCTCCCTTCTGTTAGAAAGTTCTTAAAACCTCTCATTCAGGCAGCTAACCCTTTTTTCTATTTCTCAAGGTATAAGTACCTACGAAAGACAGTACTTCTCACCCCTGTTGAGGCTTCCCCTAAGTGGAAGGCTAAAGAAAGGCAGTTCATTCATCCTGACAGAACTGAGGCTGCAGCGGTGAGGTGAGCCCTCTCACATTCCCATTCTGTCTGTGTGTGGGGGGGACAGAAAAGCCCCATGTGAGAGTGTGCACCTGGACGAGCAATCCCATATATATCACCACAAGGCCATTTTCTGTGCTGCACACATTCCCCGGCTTTGCAACGGGAGGAAAATCCCTCATTAAGCAGACTGTCTTAAAAACTCCCAGGGGGCATATAGAAACTGCCTTGAAGGCATTCACTGGGGACCTTGCTTGCCTTTTTCCCAGGGCAGGCAGCCTTCTTTGGGTCCAAGCTAAGATTTTCCTAAAATCTTGAGCTGTTGTAGAGTCCCAGATTATATATAGACACATTTTATTTTTAAGTTTAGAAACTACATGTGCATTAAAAAATTAGTTGAATGAAGCACGCCTAAATAGTCCTAACAATAGTTCGAGTTGATGAAATCATACCTGACTTAATTTTTCTAAACCTTTTTTTTCCAAAACTTTATCTTCATTTTTTTTCAACGTAAAACATAAGAGGGCAAATAATACAAGAATGTCTCAAGATCTTCACCATTGATAAAACTCTCTACAATACCAAAATATTTCTTTGATTTGATATCTGTTTCATTTTCTACAATTTCTTTCTCCTCTCTGATGAGAAAATTGAATTGTGGTCTCATCCATCCATCCATCCATCCATCCATGCCCTTTCCATTCCTGCTTTACAAGAACCAAGTAGGGAAGCCACAAGCTGCCTTAAAAAGAAAAAAAAAAGAAGAGGAGGAAGAAAGAAACACTCAGCAGCAGCCACAGGCACTAATGTGAGAAGCTGGAGAAGGTGTCGTTTTTCACTCAAACTGACATTTAAGCTGTTTCATAAATATGAAATCAAACTTGAGGGTCCAGATGGACTGCCGCCCCCTCCGCCTTTTGCTGGAATGACATGCTATTTACCAGCCTCAGAAGGGGAACTGAGGAATGAAACTTTCAGATGATGAGTCACTGAGGAAAATGATTGATGAGTGATGAATGAACTGGTGATTTTTTCATACAAGAATCAGGAGAGAGTTTCTGCACAATGGACAGTGATCACAAGCGCACAGCCATAGTCGACATGGTGACAAGGAGTAAGGTGCACACAGTTCCCGGGTACTAAACAGAGAACAGAGAACAAGTCACAGCTTATCACTTACCCACATGTACATGGAGGCATTTTCAAGAGGGTCACTTTTATTCTGGGTGATAGCATAGCAGCAGTAACATATATAGATCATAAAAAGAGCATTGCGTGAAGCCAAATATAAAATTTGAGTTTTGAGGGCATAGGCATTTGCCAGGATCTTTAAATCATGAAATATTTATGACTTTTCCAAGAGCAAGTGCTTCCTAGACCACTGTGTTGGAGGTGAGCATTGCAGAACCTTGTCTGCATCTCCTGAGCCCTGTGGGACTGGAAGAAGTGAGGAAGGCAGGGCATTTTTTGAGGCCCCACTGCCACTTCCACAATATCAAGCCATGCCCTGGAAAGTCACCTCCTATTGCTATGCTGCAAAGTTACAATATGCTCCCAACTTAGGGAGATAGAATGTAGTTCTCCATTGTTTTGGAGGATACTCAGGGGTGTCTGGGCATTAGTCTCTGATTCCTCCTTGTAACTCAGGAGTCTCACTTTGCAGAAAAACAAAGAGACAGCCTGGTTTATTCTATTTCACAGAAATCATTTTTTAAAATCCCATTTCAATTACAGCAAGAAAATTTTGATGATGACCATAAGCTTAAATTTTCATCGCCATTAAAAACACAAAGACTTGAGGTTGCACAGGGCACTTTCTTCACTGAAAGTATGGTGGTGATTTGCGGGTGTTAGCAGTAACCTTGCCCCACGCATTCCCGATTAGGCAGAAGAGACCTTTTGTAACAGGACAGATTCCAGCTTGTTTGTTCTAATTCTTTGAAGATACTACCTTTGTATGTGCCTGAACACCCAGAGGAGAAAAGCCTTGTTATATTTCAAAAGAGTGAGGCTTATGACCAGTAATATTGGAGAGCTGATCTACCTACTTCTTCCAAATACACTTCCACAAAATAGAGTCCTCCAGACAGACCTTTATGGTTAGCGCAATGTTAGGGTAGGAAAAGCTCCCTCCCTCTGACCTTCCCCAGACCAGTGATAACATAATCCTCGCCAAGGCAGCACCCATGTCTCTATCCTGCTCCAACTTTGGATTCCCCCACCGTATGCCACCTTTAGGGGATCTGATCAGGTACAACATGCAAACTTTGTACTCACCTCTTGAGCTAACATGTTTTTGCAAAGGAGGGTGGGGAAGAGTAGCTGCTGAATCATCTGAAGAAGGATGACGAGAATCTGCAGTGAGAATCTATTCTAATAGAATAAGGAAATTGGTGGAAGAGAGAAGGAGGTGCAGAAGTGAGGGATAGGAATATCTGGCCAAGCCTGTGGCAGGCTTTGTCTCCCTGTTAGAGTCTTCAGTTATCAGTGGGTCAGTGGCATGCTGGCACATATGTTTCTCTCTCTTGATTGATTCCAGTGAAGTAAATTTCCTACCACCATATGTTTTAAAAAAAGTTGACTCAGAAGATCTTTGTTGTTTAGCTTGATTTGATTATGATTTGTACAACTTTCAATTTTCTAGATAAAAATTTTTCTTGAATGGGCTATTGGATTTCTGGCCTGCCAAGCTTATAAATTCCAGACACATTGTCTTGTCTTCACATGCAGAAATTTGCAGCAGTGGACTAGTATGTCAGGAAGGCTACATTACAAAGATGAGAAGATGCACACTAATTCAGGGCATTTAGAATCAACACATAAAGCTGATAGAAAGCTCTATCCGGGATACATCAAGAGGTGCTATATCACCATTGTTTTTTGTGGCTGAGTAGAACTTCATGGTTTACAAATACCACATTTTATTAATCCACTCATGTATTGATGGGCACTTGGGTATTATCCTGGATAGAGCTGGAACCCATTCTACTAAGTGAAGTATCACAAGAATGGAAAAGCAAGCACCGCATGTACTCACCACCAAATTGGTATTAACTGATCAACACTTAAGTGCACATATAGTAGTAACATTCATCCTGTGTTGGGCAGATGGAAGGCGGGAGGAGGGGATGGGTATATTCAAACCTAATGGGTCCTGTGCGCACCGTCTGGGGGATGGACATGCTTGAAGCTCTCACTCAGGTGGCATAAAGGCAATATATGTAACCTAAACATTTGTACCCCTGTAATATGCTGAAATAAAAAAAAATTTAAAAAGCTGATATAAAGTCAACAATGTGTTACATAAAGAGAACTGGTCTCTCTCCTCTGCTATTTAGAGTCCTAATCATTTCATTGAGACACTGGGCCATATGTTGTTAACTTTCACATTGGAAGAAATTCAAAGGCTTAGCAAAAGAAAGTTCTAACTCACTGGTAAATATTAAAACCTACATTCAATATAATTTTTAAAATTTCCTAATTGGATACTAAGTGCTTAGACCTATACTGGACATTGAATAACGTTTTTAAAAAAATTGTTTTCTTTCTACATAGCATATATATTTGCTATGACAAAAATCAAATAATATCATAAGGCAATAAATACACATTGTAGAAATATTTTTTTTCCCATAGTAAGCATGTGATCCCCTGTGAAGAGCAATAGAGATAACACAGGGGTAAGTTGTCCGGTTTTAGGGCTGTGTTTACTATCATAATATAAAATAAGACAACTAAAAAATGACGCTTGTCTCACCCAAAATAAAAGGTTTAGCTGCAGTGGGAGAAAGATCTAAAATCAAGTACTTCCCCAGGTAAGTAGAGAGCATCCATAGAAGATGCAATAACAGGCAGCAGGTGGGAGCCAACACTGGCAAATTGCCTCAGAGAGGTCCCACGATTATAGATATAACAGTGGGACAGTGGAACAAACGGTGGAGGTCCTCGGATAAAGCAAAATGCAGAAGATCTAATAGGCAGTATTGGGAAAATCTGAAGTCTGAAGGCAGAATCTCAGCTGTACAGCTGGTTTACAAGTTCTCTTGGGAATACAGGAAAAAGCTAAGATCCCAACCATAAGAAATTGAGCATTACAAGTATTCAGAACAGGGCATAAGATTTTGGAGAACAAGACAGGGATCTAGTCACTAACATAGAGGTCCAAAGGCAGGAGGTGGCCTCAGAAACAAGACAGTATAATTTAGCGATACAAGGGACAAGACTGGACCCAGGCATGCAGGAATAGTAACTAATATTTATATACCACACTGTATAATTTCCAAGTATTTTCACATTATATGGTCACCTATTTATTTAATAATAAATTTACCTACCATGTGTCAGGAACTGTGGCAGAGATGAAGAGGACATAGCCCCAACGCTTAGGGGAGAATGGTCAAGTGCAAAGGACTGACAGGCAAACAGACTGGACAGAAAGAAATAAATCCTGGATATCATGCAGAGTCTATTAGGAGAAGGGAGTCCAGCCTGTCTTCTTTCCTATTTCTCAGTCTTTGTAACTGACTGAAAAGCTCACCAGTGACAGCCTTGGAGCTGATGATAATGACTTAGAATCATTTCACCTACCAAAAAACCTAGCATTTAGATTTCCATACAAGTGAACATTTAATTTCTGTCCCACAGGGCTGCACTTAGAGCAAAGTATCATTTTAAAATTCCATAGAATAGGCCCTGCCATGCGGAGCACCAGAGGACTTGGAGGTGGATGGGCTCTAAAGAAGTGCGATGTGACTTGGGTAATGTAGAGCTCTGAGGAAAGACCTCATACAAATGTTGGGTGATGAACTATTTAAAAAAAAAAATATGAAAACTTCATCATCAATGAATGTGGGAAGATTAAGACAATGAAAACATAAGATTCAGGCCAAGAGATATCCTAGGATTTGGGGAACTTTGAATATTTTGAACCCAGTTCCCCTCCTCCCCCAGCCCTTCACCCAAATGTTCTGTTGCCAAGACAACAGGATGCTAGCAGGCATATGCATGTGTCTGCTCCCTGCATGCTGTTGCCTAGCAACGGGACTCAGCAGAGCCTGGGCTCTTGCTCTTTACACTTACCAGTCTCCATCCATTGCCTTGACTTGCCAGTTGCTTCTCCCACCCCCAAGGCAAAGAAACAAGAAGCAAGAGAGTGCAAGAGGCTCAGAATCTGATCTTGTCAACAGCCTATTGTCAACACCAGGAGAAAACCCAAGCTTGGCTTCACTCAGCTTAACCCCTACACCATGAAGTTATGAAATGTAAACTGACAATTACAGCTGAATGGAAATGAAGTGATTTGACATTCTTACTATTTGAAATCCAGTTAAACAATCTTAGCCTGTAATAACTGAAGGGATGTGGTGATGAGGAAAATACTGAACCACTGAGGCAAAATTAACAGGAATATTTTACATTGGGAATAAGATAACAGAGAGATTTTCAAAGAAAGAAGAAAAGGAAGGGGGGAAATAAATTAAGGAGGAAGAAATAAAGGGTGGAAAAGAAGAGCAAGAAAGATAGGAGAGGCTTTTAATTCACCATAAACCTCTTTGGAATGTGATGGTGTATAAACTGGAAAAATGTGCAACATTGTGTAGACTAGGATGCCATGCCTAAAATGGTAACAGTAGAGCTTACTGAAGTTCTTCTTAATACCAGATATTACATTAAGACATTACATAAATTGTTTCTATTTTCACAATAGTTCTGCAATATAGAGCTTAGGAAAGTAATTTTACAGCTAGGAATCAGAACAGTTAAGTGACTTGACCAAGGCCACAAAGCTGGTAAATACAGTAAAGCTAATAAAATAGGTAACATTCAAACAAAAATCAAAATTCAAAATTCCACATGCTTTCTCAACATGTACTATGATAAATATCTGGGAAAATGTATATGAATCTTGTAAAATCACACAAATTTGTTAAATTGGGGACCTTTTAAAGGAGCTATACATATGTTTTATGTAAAATTTAAAAAATGGCTTTTTCTGCATAGTTTTAATGCGATAATTTATGAAAAGAAAGTCATCTTGCCAAATGGGAAAGGGAAAGCTGATCCTTTAACAAAATGTTCAATAAAAAGAGTTTAGAGCCCTTTTAAAGAAGCTATAGAAAAATTCTAGAATGACTGCCTTTGAAAAGAATGTTTGAATTTTGAAAATGCTTATGGAAGTATGGGAAACTGTGCAGCAAACAGCAGAAAATCAATTGCTTCAGGAAAGTCAAATATAAGCAAAATATAAGGTTCCTCTGAAACCTTGGTTAAGACTCCTTCTTAGTAGCAGCACAAAGCCCTGGGTCGGTCAGTGAACATGGCACACAGTGCTGACAGCAGGATACACAGGTATTCAGTGCTCTTGTCTCAGATCTTCAAACCTCCATGCACATAGAAGACATATGACATGCTGGCCCCATCAGTCAGATAGATGTGCCCAAGCTTGTTGACCTTGACTTAAACCAGTAACCTTACCAGATACCTACATTCCTCATTCTAAGTGCTGAGTTCAGGCACGCTCAGAAAGTCCTTTTGTCATATTCTTTACTTCCCAAGGTAAAAGACCCCCTCTAAATACTAATAGGGATCAGGCAGACCCTAACTGACTATTAGTGTCAAGATGCTGGTGTATGGAGTGCACAAAATCAGGTTAACAGGTTAATAGCTTCATTAAGGAGTCTGCTTAAGGATCAGAGCCAAATATCTTCTTGTGCAGAGCATAAGCCAGAGTGGAAACACAAAACAGGTTTTCCAGCTTTTCTACACAGAGCTACAGGAAGTAACTATGTTGCAGAGCTCTAAAGTAATATAATAATATATAAAGTAGTTCCTACCATGTGTAAAAAATACAATGGGCAAAGCATACTCATTGTCCCGCAACATCCATTCTATTTTTCTTTTATAGTCACATAGCCACTCAGACAAGTGGAATTAAGATGTAAGTGGAATTGTTGTGTGGCAGTTTCTGAAACTCTTTAAGAATCAGCTATTGTACTAACTTTGCCCCTCTTATGTTCCCCCCTCTTCTCCATTACTGCAGTGTAGATGTCATCTCAGATTATGACAGAGAGAGCCACAACTAGTGATGGCAGAATAAGGAGCTTGAAGGAGCCTAAGTCCCTGAGGCACAGCGGAACAGAGCCACTGTACCACCTCAAGACTCATACCACCACATTTTATATAGGAGAGAAGTAGGATTCTATCTTTTTAACGCTTCTATTTGTTGGATTTTTATTGTTACTTCCAGCCAAATTCAATCTTAAGTAATGTGCAGAGATTATAGCATAGCTCTTGTAACCTAATTGGCTATATAGGCAGGTAATAATTTGAATGACCCATAGCAGAGAAGAAATCCTGAATAAAAATGAAGGTCTGAATTGTCCCATGATGAGACACTCTCATATTTCATCAGTAATCTAAAGAACTCTTGCAATTTTTTTAAAGATATAACTTTTCTCAAAGATATATTTTTTCTCATAGTATAGAGAATAAGATGCTCTTTTCTGAAAGCTATTGTGACTATAGGCCTGTACTAATAACAAAGCAAACCTAGGGGGCAATGGTGAAACTCATCTAGCAAAATAGATAAAAATAAGATATGACTTAATGTCTTCTCAATGTTTGAAGGAAATGTATACACTTAAAATTTGTATGATCTACACTAGTGCTGTCCAATGGAAATATAATGCCAGCCACAAATGTGAGACATATGCCATTCTAAATTTTTTAGTAACTATACTTTAAAAGGGAAAATAAACTACACATAATTTTAATAATGTATTTTATTCAATCCAATATATCAAAAATATTATAAACATTATACAGTAATATAATACATGTAAAATATCAATATATTTGACTTTTTTTGTACAAAGACTTCGAAACCCAATATGTATTTTGCACTTACAGTACATTTCAATTTGAGCTAGCCACATTTCAGATAGATACTCAGCAACCACTGTGGCTAACGGCTACCATACTGAACAGCAGAGATATAGAGTACGTCATCTGTTGCTTAGTAGAAATATTAATAATAAGATTTTTGAAACGCCTTGAGCCTCTAAAGTTTCCCCAGCCCAACCAAGGCTCCTCCCTTCTTGTCATAATTGTATACAATCATAAAAAGTGAAGGTGATTATTTGTAAATAGCTACCAAAATAGTTACACTGTTATTATCACTCACATTCATTTATTCAAATCTTACGTATGAAGAGGTTTTCCTTTTGTGCTAACCTTACATCTACTGCTACATGTAAGCCTGTTCTGGTTCTGTCTTCCACAGGCAAGAGACACAGTGATGCAGCTCCTCCACATAATAACCCTGCATGTAAAGAAGCAGAGAACTCCAGGGACATTCTCAGCTTACCAAGGTGCCAAGGTGGTGGTAATTTAGAAGGACCAAATCCCAATCGCAAAGCATTCAGTCTCAGAGTTCCCTTCTGCCAGCTCATTCACACCTACTTCCATTTTTCAGTGTAGTCCTAAGGCCACAGACACTGTGATAGCTTTCCTTTAACCACAAAGCAATATTGAGCATAACTTCTGACTCTGAGGTCTACTTACACATTAGACCTTTAAAAAGAAGAATTGGAAGAAAATGAGGACTAGGAAGAGAATGATGAAGAGAAGGTGGAAGGATAAAGAAGCAGTAGCAGAAGAGGGAGAATAGTAAGAAGTGTGTTATGTCCATGCAGGAGACAATCACACGCTTTGAGGTCTGAGATTGGAATAAAAATCTGAGAGAAATGTCTACTTCAACTACCTGCCTAGTTAGACTTTCAAGCACCAGTGATATACTTCTTTGAGCTAAACTAAGAGCCCATGCATACTTAGTTAAAAGGCAAATAACCCTAGAAAGTAAAATACCAGATCTTCAAGTCTCACTACATTTTCATTCATCAAATACAAGCAAGTTGATCAACTCAGCAGGCACTAGAGAGGCAGACTCAGGTTCTGACATGCATGGTGGGAATATCTGGGAAACAGGAGCCCCAAGCCATTCAGGCATTACTGTGATGACCTGGGACATCTAGAGAAAGAGTCACCTGCAGCAGATGAGGATCTGATGAGGAGACAGAGGTTACCAAACCCTAACCTTTCCAACCATTCAATCCCCAGCCCTGCCCAGGACCTCCACTGTTTACTGTAAATATGCGACTTTGGGTTATCTGTACTTCTTGAAGATACAAAGAATGTGATGTATCATTGTCACTTCAATTCTCATGTTTTATTAGGATCAGCTTCTCTTCCTTGGGCCCAGTAAGCTTCCGGCCTTCTGGTTTGCCTAACCAATCATAATGAAATAAACCACTAACTCTTTGGACTTTTTTTTTTTTTTTTTTTTTTGAGACAGAGTCTCACTCTGTTGCCCGGGCTACAGTGCCATGGCGTCAGCCTAGCTCACAGCAACCTCCAACTCCTGGGCTCAGGCAATCCTGCTGCCTCAGCCTCCCGAGTACCTGGGACTACAGGCATGTGCCACCATGCCTGGCTTATTTTTTCTATAGATTTTTAGTTGGCCAAGTAATTTCTTTCTATTTTTAGTAGACATGGGGTTTCACTCTTGCTCAGGCTGGTCTGGAACTCCTGACCTGGAGCGATCCGCCCTCCCCGGCCTCCCAGAGTGCTAGGATTACAGGCGTGAGCCACCGCGCCTGTAATTGGACTTTTTGGACTTTTAAAATTCAACTGGACAGTCAGTTGAAAGCTGATACTTGACAACAAAGCTCCAAAACTTCTGAGTACCAGAAAAGGTCCAACAGTTGAAAATTTGGAAAAAATAAATGGATATTGATCACCTCATAGCTCATGAGAGGTTATTTATTCAATCATTCAACAATGGTTGAGTTGCTGCTGTGTGCCTGGCCCTCTGCTCAGAGCATAGCAGTAAGTAATAGACACGATAACACATACCCGTGTTGGCTGCCATCACAGCAATGACCCCCAGGCAGAGAAGGGGAACAGAACAGGATGCTGGTTCAGGAAATGCAGGCAGCCAGAGGTTTGGTCCCCTTCTTCTTCACAGGTCCATGTGTCTCTCTGCCCACACGGCCTTCTTGGAGGAACAATGTTTATCAGCCATGAACATAGAGACAGTGTGAGTCCTTGCCAGAAAGCAAAGAATGAGGATAAGCGAGGTAGAGGAGGAAGAAGGGTAGGACTAGAATCAAAGCTGATTTGAAGTCCTCCTTTTCCAGTTATTCTCAAACAATAAACATCTTGGAGGTAATACGAGAGGAATTTAGCTTTTTTGGTGCCATGTCTTTTCCATTCTTCTCTAAGCAAGTACCATGCAATAAATAGGACCACTCTTAAGTACAGGCATCCCACTAACTGTCAGTACAATCTTAGTGTCATCCGCAAGTGTCCCTAGAACCTCAGGCTGTGGCAGTGAACTTCAGACTAACAGAAAGATACTGGAATGCTCTCAAATATACTTATTAAAGGACTAGGTCCTCTGTGTGCTGTATCTGATTATATTTTTTCAGTGATTTACACCTTCATTTCCAACACATGTTCTTGACAAAAGTAAGGAAAGGGAGAGAAAAGCCTCCAGTGCATTACAAAAGTTGCATTTGAGAATCCTAATATCCACTTCAAGGTGCATTCCTCTTTGGTAAACATGCAGTCTGTTTGCATTTAATTCTTCCACACAAGCCCTGCAAGAAAGTTAGCCAAATTGATAATCGATTCACATGATCTTTGCTCACTCATTTATTAAAACACACCAAACAGTTAATTCCCTTTTCTGTTGGGAGCTCTCACTGGCTCTACATGGCCTGAATGTTAAACAGCCACTCAGAGCTCCAGGAAAAAAGCAGAGCTATTAGGTGGTAACTGTTTCAACTTATTGAAAATAAGTCTCAAAAATTAAGGGCCTCAAAGTTCCTTGAATAAAATTCCTTTGCTTAATCTTTATTGATCTGATGATCAACCAACAGATGATAAAGAAGATCTAAAGATCTCAAAAGGTTATGATTTAGTTGACCAATCCACTTTCTCTCTCTCACTTTGTCTACTGGAAAAAAGAGGAGAGAGAAGAGTTTTTGAATACCCTTCACTTCCACAGCTATGGGATAAGACCATTAGACACATTGGCCAATACCTTACTGATACACTAATTCCGTGCTAGGAGCTAATACAGAGATAGATAGATATTGATAGGTAGATTAGGTATAGACCAAGCTATAGATGTAGATATCATCCTCTTCTTTAGCCTGATACAGATGCTAATATCAGGGACCCTAAATAATTTGTGGTGTTGGAAGGAAACCAACAGATTATAAGATTATATGTGCCAAGCCCTCATCTTCACACATGAGGAGACTTAGGCTTCAACATTTATTTGGTGGCCAAGCTATGACTCTTAGCTAAGTGTCCCAAATTCTAGGGTGATGCTCTATTTCCTTTTGCCTACTGACCTAGATGCAGTAACAAAGACATATCCTAGAGCTTTTCTGAAAAGTTTGGTTTACTTTTCCTACCTCAGAGTGGTATAAATGTTAAACTTTCCCTGACACTCAAGTAATTTCATTTCATCTTTCTTCATTTTTTTTTTACTTACTCATTCATCAGACAATCACTTATAGAAATCCTATTGTGTGCCATGCACTGTAGTAAAGCCTTAGGAACATCAAAAGTAAAACTTCTCAGTATGGTGGGAAACATAGATAGACAATGATATAATTAAATTACAATTCAACAAGTGGTAATGGAAATATTTACAGTGCAATAAAAAATGCATGGGTGTAATAACTAAACAAGGAAGCATTAAAGTACATAGTAAATGCTCAATAAATGCAAATCCATCTCCTCTGTATAGTTAACAAATGATAGCTGCCTCAGTATTTTCTGGGAAGCTTTATTAATATACTGTAGTGCAGCTCCAAACTCTTTATTTTTATTGTTCCCCAGGATGTTCTAATGCACCATAAGTTTTAGGACTCCATCTTGAACTAATATAGGAAAAGAAACTCCTGAGAAGCTTCACAAAGAATGTGCTGTTCAAACTAAGTTTTTAAAGATAAGCAGGGACTTGACAATTATCCATAAAAGTACAATGTAGAGAGGAATTATAATTTTTCCATAGCTTTTTGCATGGAAGAACTAGGACTAATGTATTAAAGTTAATATTTAATAAGAAGTTTTTAGGCAGCTGTTTTAAAATGTAGGGCCCTCTCTGAGAGGGAAAGAGCAGTCCAGCCCTGGAAGTATTCAAGCTGGGTTGTTTGACTAAAGCTCCTGACTCTTTTCTACTTAGGTCTTCATCATTTACTGTGCCTGTTGGCTTTGCCAATGAATGAATAGTAAATATAATTGAGTATATGAATAAATGAATAAATACATATAATTGATGTTTTCTTTTGTAATATTAAAGCTAGACTTTAAAGCTACCCTTATTATTTCTGGTTAGGAAACTGAGATCAAGGGCTGGGTCTTAGGCATTTTTGCAACCTCATTCTCAACTAGCTTTTCACAGAGAATATGTACAAAAAATGTTTACAAAATGCTGACTGAATCTCTATTAAATCCCATCTTGTTAGTTTTACCCATTGTTTCTGGATTTTGAGACTCTTTTGTAGCTCAGCCAATTATAGAGGGGAAGTGTAGAGGCACTGAACTCCAAGATCCCTTCAAACTCTGAAATCAGTGATGCTATGAATGGGCAGAATTTCTATGAATTTATTAAAATTAAATTGTGTCTATTGAATACACTAATGGCAGTCCACTTGTCCTCGGAGGGACGCGTCAGGGAATAAAAGGGAAGCTGCCCTTCAAGGTACTTACATCAGCTCAATAAACAGGTGCTAAGCATCTCCTCTGCACCAACAATGCAGAGTCACAGAGTTCAGCAAAGTCTCACCTTGCCTCAAAGTGCCTGGCATCTAGTATCAACTATTACTTTCCTCCATTAGATATCTACACCTTTAGCCAACCAAACATAGGCCTTACCCTTTGAAAATAAAGGGAAGTTAGCTTCTAGTTTTAACTCAGAATTATCATGTGCCAAAAAGACACATAGAATAAGACAATAAACAAATAAATATTGAATGTTCTCTGTAGAAAAGAAGAATGCTTTTTTCAGTGATTGTCAGAGTCCTCAGCCAATCCAAGAGTTACAACCCAAAGCAAAAAGAGGGTAGCTGAAATAGAGACAACTGAGTAGTCCTTTCTACAGAAGTCTTAAGGGTAGATATGTAAGAAAGCAACTGGAGGATGAGGAGGGAAAGCATTAAGGGACTCAGGCTCTGTACACCCGACACAGAAGCAGGTGGCTGCACACACACCTGCTCCTCAATTGCTGAAGCAGTGGCCATTTAGTGTCCTCCACTCCACCTCCCCAACCCCAGGACAGCTATCCCTTGGGCCTCCAAAAAGCACCGCCAATTGGTGGCCTAACAGCCCTCGTATATTTTTCTGCAAATGAAGAATAAAAGGCTTTGATCCTTCCCTTTTGCAGGTGTCTACCCTCCACCTGAGCCCAAAAATGTATAACCTAAAATGAGACTATTTGTTTCTGTACAAAGTAAGAAAGCCCAAGAAAAAGTTTAAAAGTGCTACATGTTCTATTCAGTGCAGAAGACAAAAATTATTTCTGTATTAAACAAAATTAATATTTTCCAAGCTTTTATCCTTTTCTCTACAACCCTCTTTAAGTTTAAATCTATTTTTTTAAGGAACCACCAAATTGATTCTAAGAGAATAATTACTAAGGCGTGAAAGTACTGCCTGTATCCTGGAAGAAGACTGTGCCATGGCTTATTTCTTAATTTTCACCCTATTAGGGTAATTTCCTGCCATGGTGGGTTTTTTCCTGTGGCAGTTCCTACATGCTGGCATCCTGGCTCCTTCATAGCTGCTTTGTCAAAGCTGAGGGAAAGGGGACCATTAACATCTTCGTGGAAATAGATGCGACAATGCCACTGTTCTATTAGCCAGCCACAGGGAGAGTACAGGGGAAGGAACCAAAACCATCACATGAGAGGGCTGGTCATCCCCAAGAACTTGGCTTCTACAGATATTTAAGCTACAATGACACAATTTATAAATCCAGTGTCCTAAAACAGATAATTCACATGCAAACTAGAAATTCAAAAATCAGCCTTCCCAAGTTAAGTAACCAAATAAACGCAAGTTTAAAAAAGAAAAGCATGATACCGTTTTTTGCTCCTTAGCAGTTTTTTGAATGGTAAAATCAGATGCTGATGAGGGTCCAGTGAAATTGATATTTTCATATAATACTGACAGCATTGTAAATTTGAACAACCTTTCTGGAAAGCAATTTAGCAATAAGTACTAATGGCCATAAAAATATTTATGATCTTTGACCTAGTAATTCCACCTATTGAAATCTATCATAAGAAATATGTATCTCCAAATATATCTATTGCACTTCTATTTATAAAAGTGGAAAAACTGGGAGAAATGTACAACTATAGATGAATGGTTCAGTAAATCATAGTCCATCAACTGAAAAGACCACTAAAAACAGCCCAGATCAGCAACTAGCATGTAGCAGGTACTCAATGCTGACAGTGTAGAGATATGTAAAAATGCTTATGAAATAAAATTAAATGGAAAAAAATCTAATACAACATGCATGTTTCTTATTAAATCTCTGACAAATACATAGAGAGATGCCACCTCTAAAAGATAAAAAAAGATTCAAAAACTCTGACATATATAAAGAAAAACAAAGTCAATTTCAGTAATAGATATTTTTTAATTCTTTCATACTGTAGTAAAAAGTACAAAAATAAATGAATCAACCTTTTCACTGAATTTCAATAGGCTGGGCCTCCCCTTGGACTATAGGATATAAGAATGCATTGCCAAACATCTCTTTCATTCAAATCAGCCTCATGATAAAAGGAAGAGGCCTAAAGCTCTCCCTGAGAGAGGAAGGAAGAGTACACAGTGCTTACGGAGAGACTTGAAAGATGGGCAGTGCAAAGAATTTGTATTGTAGGTGGACATGGTGAAGAAGCAGCGAGTGGGTCTTCTCTGGAACCAA